>RJWM01019596.1:0-38728 GCA_004363535.1 Dasyprocta punctata | reverse complement strand
TTTTTATTGGTTTTATTCTGCTTTGTTTTTGGTTCAATTCTACTATACCTGTTGGAATGGTCAGCTTTTCGGAAGATAATAAGATATACTATAGTAGCTATTGTTTCCATAGTATCTTTCTTCGAAGTTCTATACGGGTTCTGCTGCTTTGTTTTGACTGACTTTGTTTTGTTATGTTCTACTGGATTTTACTGTCTTTGAAATAGCAAAAATTTAAAAAAATTCCTTCATGATAAAAACGCCCAAAAAATTATGTATACAAAGAAAATACCTCATAGATAATGAAAAACTCACAGCCAGTATCATATTAAATGGAGAAAAATTGAAAGCATTCCTTCTAAGATTTGGAATAAGACAAGAATGTCCATTTTCACCATTCTTAATTTACTAGAAGGTTTAGTGAGAGCAATTAAGCGAAAGAAATAAAGGACATCTAAATGAAAATAGATACTGTGAAAAGGAAAGAAACTGCTCACAAGGACAACTGGGATACAGAAGAGAGAAAAGAAGGGAAAAATATATATATATATACACACATATGCATAAGATAACCAAGGTAATTGTATTACTAATTCTGTAAGTTCATGGAACGAAACTGTGAGTGCTTATATTGTCTGATGTTTTGCATGCCTGTATCTTATAATCTGAGCAGCTATTTCAAAGATAACAATATGCAATATAGTGACCATTGTTAATTTCCTATCATCTTGTTCTGAAATCCTGTATCATTTTTATTGTTTTGCTTTCTTTTTGTCTCTTTAAAATAAAAAATTAATTAATTAATTAAAAAGAATAAGGTTAAATTATCTGTGTTTGTGGATGAAATAGTTCTATATGTAGAAAAGGAATCCACTAAAAATTGCTTGGACTTATAAACAAACTCAGTAAACTAAGATAAAAAATAAACATAGAAAAGCATTTCTATACACAACTAATGAACTCGCTGAAAGAAATCAATAAACCAATCCCATTCACAATAGTTGCAAAAAAAACCCCAAAAAACAAAAAACAAATAAAATTAACCACAGAAGTCAAAGTTGTATACCAAAAAGATACTAGTTTGCACTCCCACATTTATTGCAGTACTGTTTACAATCATCAAAGTATGGAATGAAACCTGATGTTCTTCAGTGAATGAATGGATAAAGAAACTGGTTTATTTACACCATGGAATACTATTCTGACGTTAAAAGAACTAAAAAGAGAAATCATGTCATTTGCAGCAAGCAATGTGGATGGAACTACAGATCACCATGTTAAGTGAAGTAAGCCAGACACAGAAGGACAAACACTACACATTCTTCTCTGTGGAAACCAATAAGTCAACCTCATAGAAGAACAGACTAGAGAAATGGTGACTAAAGATAAGAATACTGAGAAGAGTAACAGAAAAATTCAGTAAGTAGCACCAGTAACAGACTGCAGGAATCACTCCTGGTTCTTCTGCACAGTCAGGTAACAGTTGGCTAAAACAACCTATGATATATTTCAAAATGATTGTAAAATGAAATCCCAACACATAAAAATCATTTAAAGCCAGGCGTGGTGGCACACGCCTTTAATCCAGCACTCGGGAGGCTGAGGTAGGAGGAGTGTTGTGAGTTTGAGGTCGGCTTGGGCTACAACGCGAGTGCGAGGCCCCCTGAACTACATAGTGCGACCCTGTCTTAAAAAACTAGGGCCAGGAGTTTGGCTCAGTGGCTTAAGCACCTGCCTGGCAGGCATGAGGTTATGAGTTCGAACCCCAGTGCCACAAAAAAAAAAAAAAAAAAAAAAAAAAAAAAAAAAAAAAAAAAAAAAAAAAAAAAAAATCTTAATACTGAAGAGAAGGAAACGCTTATTACCTTAACTTGATTAATATAGACTGTATATATGTATTATATTATCATAATGTATTCCATAAAGATAAATTTTTAAAAAAAATTTAATGTTCAAAAATTGTTTAAGAAACTAAAAATAAGAACGTGACAGTAGGGTAAAAGCAGTTAGCCTGAAACAGATAAAACATAGTCAATAGACAAGCAGCAAAAAATGTCAATTTCTATGCTGAGGATTTAGTTTAGCAGCTCAAACACTTGCCCGGTAAGCACGAGGTTCAATCTCCAGTACCAAAAAAAAAAAAAAAAAAAAGAATGTCAATTTCTAACAAATTTTTAGGAAGGAAAAAAAAATAAAGATCATGAATATACACAGTATTTGAAGAGTTACTAGGTGAAAATATCCCTGAATTGATGTGACTAGACTGTTCAATAAAAAATCATTTAATGAGAAAAGTTGAATTTCAGAAACTAAGTATCAAAATTTTTTAAAAAAAACTTACATGGTTAAATCTTCTTGTGAAGGCAACTGCGTTTGGGGCAGAACTATATTTTTCTTTTTTATTCCATCCACAACTTGAGAGTTCCTGTAGCATTAAGGTAAAAATTAAATGTAAATTAAATATGAGAAATAGCCCAATTTTCTTGTCATATTAAGAATTTTGAAACATTAAAGACAACTTCTATTCTTTTCTAGAATGTCTTTATTATATGATAGCCATTCAGTAAAATCACAAAAAGTAAATTTTATCAGAATATAGGAGAGTTAAATTAGGTGTCTATAAGAAGAAGGGTAAACTTCTATTCTGTAAGCAGAATAGTGGTGGATTCGTCTCTGGAAAGATGCAGGTACTGATAGCTTAGCATCCCACAACTTAAGAGTGAAGACTACTAGTTGTCAAGCCCCATTCAGCTACTTTGGGCTCCCACAATCAGCTTTTATTTTTTATATATTATTATTTTTTTTTGTGGCTCCAGGGATTGAACTCACAACCTCACACCCGCCAGACAGGCGCTTAAGCCACTGAGCCAAACTCCTGGCCCTAGCTTTTGAGGCAGGGTCGCACTATGTAGCTCAGGCCGGTCTTGCACTCACGTTGTAGCCCAAGCCGGCCTCGAACTCACAATGCTCCTCCTACCTCAGTCTCCCGAGTGCTGGGATTAAAGGCATGTGCTACCACACCTGGCTCACAATCGCTTTTAAGTATCTTCCTCTGACTTAACAGTCACTGAATTCAGATGTTTGATCAACAGAATTCAAAGGGCCCTAGAACTTGGATGTTAAAAAGATTACTTTTTACTCTACACTGACCTCTAAATGAAATGAGACATTCCTTTATAAATTACAGATTACATACCTGTCAGGCAAAAAGAGGAAGATAAACAGAAAGAAATATCAAAGGAAAACAGAGCTTCTGGAAATGAAAAATACAAGCACTGGCTATACATGTGATTCCCACACACACAGAAAAAAATCACAGCTCTTTTCTTATCACATTAGAGTTAGTGCAAATATCTCAAAAATATCATTTATATTCATTACTCCAAAATTATGACAGTTCTAGGACCCACCTCTATATCTTACATAGTGTGTTAATAAAGAACGCATGGCCACTTTAACAATATTGATGTGAGGGCCAGGGGTTTGGCTCAGCAGCATAGGTGCCTGCCTGCCAAGTACGAGGTCATGAGTTCAATTCCCGGTACCCCCCCCCAAGAAAATAAATAAATAAAAATAAAAATAAAAATACTAATGTATATTATAATAGAACTGGTTTTGTTTGATTTTAAAAATGAGTTTCTGCCCATAGGCTTCAGTTTGCCAAAGTGACCAGGGTCCCATACAGGTTACTAATCCTTTGCAGTATAGCCCACAACCACCAAAGAGGCAGAATCCACAGAAAAAAGGAAAAAAGAAAAAAGAAAAAAAATGAAACAAAACAAAACTTGAGTTAGATCAAAGATCAGAAAAAAACTGAGAAGAAGGAAAAGATATAATATGTAATTATACTGTCAGCATGATGAGAAAACATACCTGTCAGGCAAAAAGAGGAAGATACAGAGAAGGAAATACCAAAGGAAAACAGCACTTCTGGAAATGAAAATTATAAGAGAAAAAAAATCAACAGAAGGGTTATGAGACAAAGGTGATAAAATCTTTTAAACAAAAAGCTGAAAACAGGAGCAAAAGTTGACATTGGGATTACAGGGAAATGGAGATAAGTTAACATCCAAAAATATCTCAGAACTTAAAAAAAAAATCAATAAAAGATCTGCCTAATGCGTGGTACAACAGATTAGTAAAAAAAGCTAAAGCACAGAATCAAAACCCTGTAGGACAATGAAGAAAAAGAGATCATAAAATCCTGGAAGCAATGTCCTTAAAATTCTAGAATTCTATATCCAACAAAACATCAACTGAGTGGTAAAGAAGATCATAGGCATTTTCAGGCACAGACATTTCAGAGAATTGCCTTCTGTGCATTTACTTTTAGGAAGCTAGTAAAATCTCTGCTTCAGGAAACAAACTAGCCAAGAAAAGGGAAGGAGGTGGGCATGGTAGCTCAGTGGTGGGATTGTGTACTTAGTATGCACAAGGTCCAGGCTTTAATCTCCAGAACCAAAGAGGAGGTGGGGGGAGAAAATGAAAGACATGAGATCCTGAAGAACACAGAAAGAATGTATTGGCAATTCCCTGATGAAAACTGAAAGGTGATCCTGGGACATTAAGAAGAAGATCCAAGAGTGGAGCTACAGCAGAGATATTGGGGGCACAATAGGTCTCAGGAAAAAATGAAACCAGTCTTGACATTTCAATATATAAAGAAGAGAGAATCTTCTGAAGAAAATCAGTGATAGAGAGCTAAAGTAAATTCTTAGCTCAAGAAAAACAAAATTTGACTAAGCAATCATAATACAACTGTAAAGAATATGGCTATACAGTCAAAACTGTGAAATAACTACATGGGGAAAAGAAGTAAATAACAGCAATAAAAGTTAGCATAGACATTAATTACTAGGAAGCAATCTAAGTGTTTATACAATGTAAGTGTCTTTATCATTAGACTTTATCATCATAAATAAGAAACCCAGACAAAACTACTGACTTCATTTTTTACACTTAAAAACTTCAACACTTTCTTCTTTTTTGGTGCTGGGGATTGATTGAGTGCCTTGTACACCTGAGGCAAGAGATGTACCACTAAGCTACATTTCCAGCCCCGTTGAGTGTTTTTTTGACTCCTCAAATAAAAAATAGTTAAGTTTTTGGAAAAATCTATCCAATTTTGAGAACATGTCAGTATAATTTTCTAATGGGAAAATGCTTTCCCATTTCAAAAAAATTCTGTTGGTTGGAGGACATGATACATTATTTGGGAACAAATGGGTTTAGACACCACTGAGGCTCTCCATTCTAAAGAGGCTTCTAATTAAAAATACACGAAATACCAGGTATTTTGAAAGATCTCATGAGGTTATAGTTTCTACTTTAGAAAGATTTCCCCTCTTTTTTTCCCCTTTGCGCCACTTTTATTTAAAGAGAATAAAAAAACCAGAAACAATAAAGAATTTCAAAATAAGAAAGGAAATTAACAATGGTTATTATATTGCATATTGTTGTCTTCAAAATAGTTGCTCAGATTACATTACTAGCCTATCTCATACAACAACAAACAATAAAAATGGAGAATCAAGTGGTAGCCAGAAGTTAATGATGGCAGCGTGTGGGGAGGAGCACAGGGATAGATGTAACTACACAGAGGCAGCACAAGGTAGAGTTGTATGCTGATGAATACTTATGCCATCTTGAATGAGGTGGTGTAGACAGACCTACATGTATGATAAAATATCACAGAATAATAGACGCATACTGTAAAAGTACCAGTTTCCTGTTTTTGATATTGAACTACAATTAAGATGCAACTACTGAAGAAATCGAGGTGAAGGGTAAATTGGACTTCTCTGTACTATATTTGCTACTTCCTATGAATCTCATCTCTGTGCTATTTCTTACAACTTCTTGCAACTCTGTAATTGTCTCAAATAAAAGGATTTAAAAACAGCAACAACGAAAGTCCAGTAAGTGAATTATGAAGTTAAAATTGTAGTAGGAATCCAGGAACTCACTCAATTGTTTGTTCTTAAACATAGATATGCATTTACAGTTACCTAGCTTTAAAGGAATTCTGCCTTCCCCCCACCCCTACGTCCCAACAGACACTTATGAAAAAAAAGTCATTCTCATGTCTTGAGGGAGAACAAAGGAGGCTACCCCCAAAATTCTTCTTTGGTATATTTCAAGTTGGTTATTCAGAGAAACTGCAGACACCTGCAGTCAAAGGAATAGCTATGAAAAGCTGTACTTTAGGTGGGGAAAAAAAAAAAACTTAAAAAGAAATCTGTTGACATTAGAAAAACAAGCAGGGGATGCAGACAGAGGCTCTCACTTCTCTAAGATGCCCCATCTGCCTACAGGAAATATTTTCACAAGAAAAAAAGATAGGGGGTCTGATGCCTGACCCAGAGAGCTTAAACCACAGTGGCCCTTCTGCTGCATTGGAAACTGTCTACATTAATAAGATGGTCTCTCTGATGGAAATGTAGTTCCTCTCCTGAACCTCCCATGGCTTTGCATCCTACCCAACCCACTCCCATCCCAGGCTCCTATTTCTCTCTATGCAATATATAACGGTCAATTATAGGGCCCTTTCCTTGAATGCTGTATTTTTTCTCTGTTGGCAATTCACGTTATAAAATTTTTGTTTGATTTGTCTCTGGTTTACCTATCTACTGTCAGTTCACTTCAATGACTCAAATTATTAAACTCCTCAAAAGACAGAAAATGTTAAACTTCCCTACAATCTATCTCTTTTTTGTCTCAGATCCCAGGATTTTTCTCCAAGTCACAAGAATATAATCTAAGAAATTAAAAAAAAAATTCTGCCACAAGTGACATCTTTATAATGACAGTATTTCACCTTGGTCAAGAGATACAGTATTATACACTAAAATCTCTCATGTGAACATCACAAAGTGGAAGTAAACTTAGTGATTCAAAGAATCCTTTTTTGGCGGGTGGAGGGGCATGCTCTTTTGAGTTTGCCATTGGGTCTTCCTACATATTCCAAACTGACCCTGAACTCACTATGTAGCCCAGAGTGGCTTCAAACTCCTGGCTATCCTTTTAGGACAGCTTCCTGATTGCTGGGATTACAGTTCAGCACCACAACCAGGTCTTTTTAAAGTCTGATTTAAGAATAGGACTGTTTTGAGTATACTATGTAAATAAGAATCTGCCTTATTAGCACGGGCTAAGTGAAATACAACAGCTTTGACAACTCTCAAAATTTGTTCCAATGAAGTTAGTTTCCTTTTTTTATTTTTTATTTTTTTTATTTTTTGGTCGTGGCTGTGGGGTGCTAGGGGCCTCAAACATGCTAAGAAGTGTTCTATCATTGTTAAAATCCAGTCTTCAATTTGTAATTTTAAACTCAAGCAGTAAAGAAAATCTTCAAACAATAACTCAGATATATAAATGATACTGAAAGTATATTTGAAACTTCAAACAATAACTCAGCTATCTTGTTACTGAAAGTATATTTGAAAGAATATTCATGGATTCATTTAGAATTGTGAAACTATTAAGTGCTATTTTCAGCAGCATTTACTTTAGAATCACAGGGGAAGGCAAAACTCCACAACTGCCGACCACCTACCCTAGGAAAGAATTACTGAATTCACAGGAGTCACAGCTTCTCTTACGTCTTGTAGGTCTGATCTGTAAAGTGATATCCTTGATCTAAATTTCATCTTGTAGGTTCCAACACTCTTAAAAGGACAGTTCTAAGGGTGATGATGTAGGGATACCTATAGACAGAACAAGAGAAAAGGCCAATATAGACAGAGATCTAGAGAAGAGGAGAAAAAGCAAGGGAATCCAAAAGACTGGGAATGGGGACCAACTGGGACAGGAGATCCTCATAAGAGAAGGAAACTATTTCCAAGGCATCTTTGTGCTCAGAAGTGGGAAATTTTAAAGCAATATGTTACATGTACTAGCATTTAGCTTAATTGGCTATGTAGAAAAAATATTCCATAGATGAAGTACTCACTGTTATACCCATTATTTTTAATTCACAAAATTTGCTTTGTAACTATAATGTGATAAATTTAAAATAATCCTCTTTTTTGATGTACTTGCACTCTTTTCCTTTCCTCCAGTATGTTAAAGTTGCCTCAATGAGATCAGCAATAAAGACAGGAGTTATCGTCTCCTTCCATGGATGTAGTGATACTTATGCTCCAAGATGACAACTTTCTTCTTTATTTTTTCTAGTCCTAAACTATGCTTTACCTTTTCATGTACCAAGGAAATTCATGGTAATGAATAGCAGTAATACAATCTGAAAACAGCTGCATCTTGCTTATAGTGGAACAAGTTTATTCCAGTCTCTAAATTTCAGTCCACATGTCTTCGGTATATTCAAATCTGCCACTCTATTCATAAACCACTTACATCCATATCTAATGAAAGTGATAACTTTCATTAAAATAAAGATAAAATTATTATATTCTTGATGTTAGAACTTTGACTACTGTCAAGATTATAGTCATTAAAAGTATGCAGAGAAAACTCTTTACACATAATTCCAGAAACACCTTAACTTTTTCAGAAATACTTTAATGAGAATCAGAATTAAATATTATGCAATTTCCCTCATTTAATCATTATTCTCTAGTGTATTCCAGTTGTATAGAAGGACTAACTTGCTCTATTTAGTGTCTGTCTGTTGACACATAGTCTTCTCTCAGTATCCACTGGAGAACTTGCTTCAGGACTCACCCCACCGGGTCCCACTCTGTATAAAACTCTGCTGATACTCAACAATGAAAGGGTATTTGCATATAACCCAAGCATATCCTTCTGCATACATTAAAGTGTCTTCGGATTACTCATAAAAACCTAACAGAACTAAATGCTATGTAAACACATATTGAATATTCTTCACCTAAAGTGCTTGAGGTGGTAAATATTACTAACTCTTTAAGGTTTGAACAAATTTACACTCTATTTACACTATAGTGTTACTATCAAATCATGTTTTCTTTAACAGGGTGAATATTCCTTTTTCCATAATACTTGGGACCAGAAATGTTTCAAGTTTTGGAGTATCTGCCTAGACTTTACTGGTTAAGCACCCTTAATGTGAAGATTTAAAATCTGAAATGCTCTAAAATCTTTTGGGTTTTCAAATTAGGGACACTCAATCTGCAGCCGTTACACAGAATCAATTAAGCAATAATAACAAGGAAAAAAACCCTGTATTTGTTTGGTATGGATGCAATTTTTCCCAAATATTTTCAATCTGAGGTTGGTTGAATTACTAGATACAGAATGTGCAGATATCAAAAGGCTGATTATAATATAAATGACTTGTGTTTCTCTTTTAAGGTGGGACTTTCTTCGTTATGAGTGTAACGTCCATTAGAAGACTTCCAGGCAGAGCTTGTCATTTTATGAACACTTCAGTATCTTATAAGAGGGGCAAACATTACCCAGTGTACATTACACATGTCAAGTGGTTCATCTTTACTTCAGATTAAAAAAAAAAAAAAAAGAATTAGTAGATGGCAAGCCACTTTTGTCGTAAATCATTCTGCACTGAATGGTATAATATTCATTCTGAAGAGAAATCCCATTAGTGTAATAAATATGGCAATACCTTCAGAATACAAACTTTGTATAGTGTCACAACTCAAAACAGACAAAAAACCCAAAATCCTATGAATACAAAGAACTTTCAGAATATAGTCAAGGCTTCCTTAGCATGAAGAAGAGTTACGAATATGTAAGCATTTTGTAAAAGAAACTAAAGCTTCAGGATCAAAAGAGAAATCATGCTGGGGAGATCTCTGTATTTAAGAAAAGTGAGAGAAATTAAGATGAGATTCAAATGAATACCAGAAACCACATTAGTAATTAATGAGTGTATAGAACACTTCAGCTAAATTTCTACCTTTACTCAGCACTGAAGACTCCACAGGTTGGAAGAAACTTGAAACTACTCTAGATTACGAAGCCTTCGATGGTCACCTATCAAACTGCGAACAGATAACCATTGTTATTCTAAGCATTAGGTTCTTCAGGGAATGGAACAAAAAAGGTTCTACCAGCCCTCATGAAATTTATCTTCTATTAATGCGATGATAGGCTCCCAAACTATCGTCCCATTTGACTTGTGACTGGCTCCCCATCCTTATTACCTCTTGGAGCTTCTGCAGTTTTGATCAAAATTCCTATTTATTACCGCTTTATAACTACACTTAACTTTAACTGTTACTCCTTTGAGTAAGAGCACTTGTAGGAATTTCTTGAAAACCTAGATTTTCCCCTCCTTGCAACACTGAGGATTGAACACAGTGCCTTCACA
Source organism: Dasyprocta punctata (assembly GCA_004363535.1). NCBI lineage: Eukaryota > Metazoa > Chordata > Mammalia > Rodentia > Dasyproctidae > Dasyprocta > Dasyprocta punctata. Next base: position 28,479 of record RJWM01019596.1, on the reverse strand, counting down.
CTGAACTATATATCTCCAGCTTCTTTTTATTTTGAGACAACATCTTGCTAAGAGGTTAAATTGCCCAGGCTGAGCTCAAGTTTGTGATCCTTCTGCCTCAGCCTCCCAGAGTGCAGGGATTACAGATACACATCACTATTTAAAAGTCATTAAAGATCAGGCAGGCCAAATACTCTTCTCAGATTAAACCAAAAAAAAAAAAAAAAAAAGGTTTAAAGAAAAAAGATAAGAAATATATTGCATCAACCAGATGCCAGCCCCTTCCTGTGAGTCAGCACCATGTGTAGGTCATGGGGAGGAAAACAAGATGCCAGCCCCTTCCAGCATGCAGGCTGGAAAACAAGAAGAGCCAAGGGTCCCCCTCGCCCCTGCAAGCAACCAGTTGATCTGGAGAAACGCAGGCTGAGATGACAGCTACTGAAGTAAAACACAACTTAATGCTTGTAGTGTTCTGTGTTTCATTGACTTTACAGGCCTAAAGCCAGCAGTCTGATAATCTATTTAGAGGATAACAATACATAGTATAGCATCTGTGGGAGATCCCTTTTTGAAGGTGATAGCCATTGTTAATTCTCTATTATCTTGGTTTAAAGTCCTGTATCATTTTCATTGTTCTGTTTGGTTTGGTTTTACTCTGTTTTGTCTTGTTTGATTTTATTATATCTGACGGCATGGGCAGCTATTTCAAAGACAAGATATATTATGGTAGCCATTTTGAATTTATTATTTTGTTTTGAAGTACTGTATTGCATTGTTTTGTTTTTATTGGTTCTACTCTGTTCTGCTTTGTTTGATTTTACTATGTCTGATGGTATGGGCAGCTATTTTGAAGATAACAAGAGGCATTATGGTAGCCATTTTTTTTGGTAGCCATTGATTTCCTATTATCTTGTTCTGAAATCCTGTATCACTTACACTGTTTTGCTTTGATTGGCTTTATTCTATTTTATTTTGCTTGCTTTTATTCTCTTTAAAAAAATTACATAAAAAAAGAAATATACTGCATTGGTAGTATACTATAAATGGCAAAGCTCAAACAAAATCTGGCTCCTTACCTTAGGGTTTTGCCACTGAATTATTTTTTAAAATTTGTAATTTAAATAAATGAAGTAACTTAGAATTTAACTGAGTGCCCATTCAGAACTGTGTGCTAGACACATTTTTAAAAAAGGGATAGCAAAATGCATATAGCAATTTACCCCAAAAACTGGCTTGAAAAAAAGAGAAAAGTCAAAGTAACAGTTATTTGGACACTAGAGTTATAAAGACATGTTGATAATGGTATAGTGTAGATGACAGAACTATTTGTAACTTTCCTTCTTTGATCAGTATTTTATAGTTTGGGGAACAATATTACTATTTTTTATCACCTGGAGGAAAAGGCTACTTGCTGGAAGGAGGACAGAACAGCAGAAAGGCTGGTTTAATGGGAGAGAAAAAACTGTGCACACTGAGTGTTAATACATCACCACTTGAAATAAAGCTGGCCATGGATATGCACAGTTGCTTTTTTACCAGTGGGGGTTGTTTTCAGAACCCTTCCCTAATACTGAAATCTGCAGATGCCCAAGTCCCTTATATAAAATGGTGTAATATTTGCATATAACCTATGTACATCCTCCCATATACTTTAAATTATTTCTAGGCTACTTATAATACTTAGTATAAAATAAATGCTGTGTAAACTGTTCTTTTACTGTATTGTTTAGGAAAAAATAACAAGAAAAATAGATTCTACATCCTTAGCACACACCCGGTATTTTTTTCCTTCAGTATTTTTTGGAATTCACAAATGCAGAACCCACGGACACAGAAAGCTGACTGTGCACACACACAAAAAGCTTTTATTTAAGTGCTCTGATATAACAAGATATTTTAAGTAGTTTAACAAAGTATGTGTATAGTTTTATAAAGTTTTATACACTGTACAGTTATGTTTGGAAACTAGAACATTGGTATAGTGGACAGAAACTTGAAAATAAATGTTCTAATCATAGTCTCAGAGATAGTTATTAGTTTTTCACAATATTTGAGGTTTAGTTTTGATTTAACAATATAACAATATTTAATAAATTTAAAGATGTTCGTGTTTTATAGCCCAGTGATTAATCTACTAAAGCGTATATATTAACATGAATACTGAAACATGTTGACACTGACATCTCCCAAACTGCCTGGACTGGAAATACATGTCAATATATACCACCTAACTCATACCCTCTGTGGGCTATCTAATAGTTATGTAAAATTAAGTATATCTAAAGTCAAATTCTGCTCTTATCTCTAATACTGTTCCTGAGCCTTTCCCCTCAGTGTTGCACTGCACCTGTGTTCTATATGAATGGCTGCCCCATGAGATATACAACACAACAATTATAATATTCTACCTTCAGGCTGGGGATTTAGCTCAGTGGCATAAGCACCTGATTGGCAAGTGCAAGGTCCTGAGTTCGATCCCTGTCCGCCCCCCAGCCCCCCAAAAAATTCCACTCTCAAGAGAGTATCAACTATGTGCTTCTGGTGTCAGACCAAAACTTTGACATCACCCTTACCTCCCCTTTCATACATAGCATCTGACATTTCTATCTCCACTCCCATCCTGATCCAAGCCCCTTTAACTCCTCCTGGTCTCCTTCATTCAATCCTTGCAAATGCTCCTCTTCCCTACACATGTTCAACTTTCTCACATACTCTTGTCAGCTGTCTGAAAGAGCTTTCTTAACCCTAAATCAGAAAATATCACTCTTCTTCTCAAAAGCATCCCATGGTTTGCCACCTTTTTCAGAGTGGTGGGCTCCACAGACGCCTGGCCTTCACTCACCCTCTCTTCTTCTTGTACATTCCCCACCTTGCTCATTCACCTTTGCCCAGCTCCTCCCCTGCCTGAAACTTTTCCCAACATCCTTAAGGCTTGTTCTCTCTTCTTCAAGTCTTCCTTGGATGTCACCTTTTCAGTAAAGCCTAAGTATCCTTACCTAAAACTGCAACTCCCACTACTCTCACTTGGTATCTTCTTCCCTTGCTTTATGCTTTTCATGATATTGTCTGGCCCCACATCGCTCAAATGCATATCTCCATTGGACAGCACTAGTCTCATATGAAAAACCAACATAAATGCTGGCATTATTAAAAGGAAAAATATATTTAAAGAGAAGGCTGCTCAATTCTAGGTCCAAAAATGTTAATTTTTATGAGGAATTTCACTTCTGCCAGGCATGGTGGTACACACTTGTAATCCTAGCATTCCAGAGGCTGAGGCAGGAGGACTGTCAAGTTCAAGTTCCATTATTATCACCAATTACATTTACATTACACTAATAAATTGGAGAACTCAGAAGAAACAGAGAGATTCCCATATACATATGAATTATCAAAACTGAACCAAGAAGATTTAAAAATTCTGAATAGTCCAGTAACAGATCATGAAATTGAAGAAGAAAAAAAAAAAAACTTACCAACTAAAAAAAATCCCAGGACCTGGTGGATTCACTGCTGAATTCTACTAGAACTTCAAGAAAGATCTAACAATACTCCTCAAACACTTAAACCGAAAGGGAAGGAGCACTCCCAAAGTACTCCTGCAAGTTAGCATTATCCTGATTCCAAAACCAGACAAGAAGCCAACCAAAGAGAACTATAGGCCAATCTCTCTCATGAATATAGATGCAAAAATTCTCAATGACACACTGGCAAACAGAATGCAACAAATCATCAAAAAATCATACACCAAGACCAAGTAGGGTTCACCCCAGGGATACAAGGATGGGGCAACATACTTAAGTCAACAAATGTAATTTATTATTTAACCAAAAGCAAAGACAAAAATCATGTGTTCATCTTAAGACACAGAAAAGACCTTTGACAAAATCTAACATCCATTTGTGATTAAAACCCTGAAGAAAATAGATATAGAAGAACTGTATCTCAGTCTATTAAGTCATATGACAAACAGACTGCCAACATCATATTAAATGGGGAAAAATTGAGTCTTCCCTCTAAAATCAAGAAAAAGACCAATATGTCCACTGTCATCACTCCCATTCAACACAATCCTCATAACATTAGCCAAAGCAATCAGGCAAGAAAAAGAGAGGGGCTACAGATAGCAAAGGTAGAAATCAAAGTATCATTATTTACAAATGACATGGTCCTCTACTTACAAGACCTAAAAAAATCCACTGAAAGACTCCTAGAATTAATTATGTTTAGCAACCTAGCAGGATACAAAATCAACACAAAAATCAATAGTTTTCTATACACTAGTAATAAACACACTGAGAAAGAAATTAGGAAAATACTATTCACAGTTACATAAAAAATAAATAAATAAAATAAACATAGGAATTAACTTAACCAAGGAAGTAAAAGATCTCTATGAGAAATACATTATTCTGAAAAAGGAAATCAAAGAGCACATCAGAAAACAGAAAAGATATCCCATGTTCCTGGACAGGCAGAACCACTGTAGTCAAAATGGCTATACTTCCAAAACTGATACATACATTTACCAGAACCCTAACCAAAACAACAGTATTCCTCACAGATATAGGAAAAAAATCCAAAAATTCATATGGAATGAGAAAAGACCTAGAATGACAAAAATTCTGGGTTACAAAAGCAAATACAATCCCAGATCTGAAGTTATACTACAGCTGGGCATGGTAGTGCATGCCTGTAATTCCACTCAGGAGTCCAAGGCAGAAGGATCACTGGAGTTCAAGGCCAGCATGGGCTACAAAGTAAGCTCAAGGTCAGGCCAAACTGCACAGTAAGACCCTGTTCAAAGCAACAAACAAACAAGTTATATTATAAAGCTACAGTGAATTTAAAAAACAAAACAAAAACCCAGCATGGTACAGATACAAAAAGAGAAATGTGGATCAATGGAACAGAAAAGAGGAAGAAACAACCTCAGACACATTCATCTGTTTGATCTTTAGCAAGGGGGTCTGTTCTGGTTCTGTCTGGAGGTCTCCTCAAAGGCTTGTGTGGTTGTGAAAGCAGGCTTTTCAGAGGTGACTGAATCTAGAGTTTGTGACTGGTTCACTGTCTAGTGCTGGGGTTGAGGGTGTGAGTGTTACACTCGCCCTAGGACGGGTAGTCTGCATACAATATAAGGGAGGGAAAGAGGCTGATTACACACCCCCTGCCCCCGGCCTTTTTTTCTTTTTTTGCATTCATTGCTATTGCTATCTTGTGCCACCATGATCTGTTGCCTCTGTGCCATACCACCCTGCCCTGGAGCCAGCTGATTATAGACTAAAACCTCTACAAACTGGAGCTAAATAAACCTTCCCTCCTTTAACTTTGGGTGTCAGGTATTTTGTCTTAGCAATGAGAGAAAAGTAACTAAGACAAAATCAAAACATACACTGATGGAAAAATAACCCCTTTAACAAATGGTGCAGAGAAAATGGGATATCCACATGCAGAAGACTGAGTCTAGACCCATATATCTTATCATGTACTAAACTAAAATCAAGATGGATCAAAGATCTGAATGTTAGAACAGAAACACTTAAGGAAGATTAAAATAAGTAAAGCTTGGTAAAGGACAAAAGAGGGTCACTGCTTGTTGCTTGTTGGTTGCTGACTTCTGTCCACCATGAAGTGTTTGTCCTCTGTGATGCTCCTCTGCTGTGCCACCTTGCCTTGGAGTCAGTCAACTACACTGAAACCTCTACAAACTGTGAGCTAAATAAACCTTGCCTTTTTTAAAAAAAATAATATAAAATAAAATAGGTAAAACTCTTCAAATCATAGGCAAAGACTATGAACCCCAGTTGCACAAGAAATTGTTTGAAGAATCAACAAACTGGATCACACCAAAGCAAAAAATTTCTGTACTGCAAAGGAAACAACCAACAGAGTAAACAGACAACCTTCAGAATGGGAAAAGAATTTTACCAGCTACTCCTCAGACAGAGGCTGACATCTACAATATATAAAGAATTAAAAAGCCTGCACCTCCTCCCAATAAAAGACCCAATCAAAAACTGCAATCTGGGCTTTTGTACCCAGAGTTACAGAAGTAGTAGTACAAGTGGCCAATACATAAATACAATGTTCAACAAAATGTTCAACATCACTGGTCATTACAGAAATGCAAATTAAAACAAAATTGAGATACCATCTACTCCATTCTTTATGGCTATTACCAAGGAATCAAATGCTAACAAATTCTGGCAAGGCTGCAGAGAAAAAGGAACCCTTCTACATTGTTGATAGGAATGTAAACTACTATAACCACTATGGAGATCAGTATGGAGAGTGCTTCATTAAAAAACTAAAATCACAAATTCCATTTGACCCAGCTATTCCCCCTTCTAGGTATCTTCTCCATAGAGTTAAAGTCATCATTTTATAGAGATGTGTATGTAAACCCATGTTCACAACAGTGTTATCCATAATAGTTAAATCTTGGAAGCTGCCTATATGCCCATCAACAGATGAATGGATAAAGAAAATGTGGCATTTATACACAATACAGTACTACTCTGCTACAAAGAGGGATAAACGAGGTATCTGTAGGAGAATAGATGCACATTGAGACTATAATATTAAGTGAAATAAATCACATATACAAGTTAAAATATCACATAGTTTCTCATATGAGAAACGCAAATTATAAATAAAGAGCAAAATAAAAAATAAAGGAAATAGGGAGATCCTTTTCACATGGGAAGGGAAATAAGAGATGAAGGGAGGGAGAAAGAGGAAGGGATTAAAAAAAGAATTGAAAAAAATGGAAACAGCTTTTTATAAATGGAAAGGATAAAAAGAATTGGAGGAAGAAGGGAAGAATGGAAGGGAAAGGGGACTGTTGGGAGCTGTTGAAACTGGAAATTGAACACATGTGCAGGGTTGAGGCATGGCTGACTGGAGAACAAAGAGACACCTCAAAGGGCAAGATAAGGTCACAGCTGAGGACACCTGGCTCCAATTAACTAAATAAAGACTGTAGCTGCAGACATTTCACTCCTGTAGTGAAATGCAACATGGAGATCTTCTCCTAAGATACTACTGCTAAATTAACATAATCTGTTACTTGGAAAAGTCCTTGACCCACTCCCAGTTTGCTCAGTTTCCTGCATTTTCCACTCTAACTCCCTCCTTCTGTGAAAACTAAATAAATACGGGCCACCCAGAGACATCCCCTGTCTTAGTCAACAGAGTACCGAACTCTGCAGAAGGCTTTGATCCTCCTGGAGCCCTAAAATCATACCACTTACCTCATTTATTTTAGCCTTTACTGTACACTCATTTGGGAGACTGGGGATCTAGGCCAGGTCCCTGATAGGGGACAAAGTAAAAACCTACTTTACAAACTCCCAAGGTAAATGTAACCATTATTGAAAGGTTTTTGCCCTAGTATACTGTACACTTATGGCGACGGTCTAATATGGCAGAAGGGCAAAGTGGAAATGCTTACCTCGACAACCACTCCCTCCTTCCTCCCCTTGGGCCCAAATTGTTACTTTCCCGTTAGTGCACAAAGAAAATTCCAATCAGTTCCTTGCACATCATCAATGCCCGCCCCATGCACCACTTCCGAGCAGAGGTCATATAACCCTCTGCCTCTCTGTATCCGGTTGGAGGAGAAAGCCAAACCCCGGGGGGTTATGGGTTCCTCTCTGTGTCCTCAATAAATGGCTACTTTCTCTGTTCTTCTGCTTCTCTACTGCACCAGAAAACTCTAATAATTATATACTGCAAATATGTACTGATTAAAAAAAAATTCAAGTTCCAGCACAGCATAGTCTATGTAATGAGATGCTGTCTCAAAGAACAAAAAGAAAAATTCATTCCTTTGGTTTTATTCTGAAAGGTAAGAAAATGCCTATTTTGCTTTTGACACTAAAATACAGAAACCATTTTCTATTTGTGTATTACTTATCAAATATATTGTTTTTGGTTCACTGATAATCCAACAGTTCTATTTAGAGAACCCTCTACGGTATGGAAAAAAGAAAACAAAGGCTTATAGAAATGACAGGGACCCAAGAACATTTAGACTTACTGCTCTTCATTTTACACATGACAAATGTGAAATACTGACATTAAGTAACATTTGAAAATTACATGACTAATAGCATTTATGTTATATAAGATACATGTGGAAACTTGTTATAGTTATAGTATTTAAGGTCTCCATAGATTTGTACACACCACAACAGATATACTGAGTTTTGTTCCTAAAAAAACACTAAGTATAAGTCTTCTGGTACTGGATCTCATAGAGTTTTTGGGGGGGTACAAAATTAGATTTATATTCTTTCTTGGTAAGAGTAGAAAAAGAATAGTTTTCAGAATCTGAAAGCCAGTTCCCAACACTAAGCTGTTGCCGTGGTTTGAATATGATTTGAGTGTGTCCCCCAGGGTTTCATGTTAGAAGCTTGGGCTCCAGTAACGCAGTATTTGGGAGGTAGTAGAAGCTTTGAGATGTGAAGCCTTGTGGAAGGCTGTTGGGTTAGGGGAGCGCCATTCAAGAAAACAACGCTATTCTCGGGAGGGAGGGAGTTTCCCAAGAGGGGGTTGTTATAAAGGCAGACCCACGTGCTTAGCCCCTGCTGCACTCAGCTGTTTCCCTCTCTGTTTTCTGACACGGGGTTCCTCATCAGAGGCCATACAGAGCTTCCATATCTTGTACTTACAGCCTCTAAAATCATAAACCACATAAGCCTCTTTTCTCTATGAAGTACCCACATCAGGCATTTTCTTATAATAATACAAAAATGGACTAAGCTGTGTATAGACAATGGTCACTGTTTTCTCACCAGTTAAGAGGAGATGCTACCACACCGAGGGTGTGAAAAATGATAGGAATACTAAACATACACCCCACTTACAGAAGCACTACGTTAGTCCCTTTCTTTTGATTAAAAACAGAAAGATGTTGATATTTCTCCTGTAAATTAATGAAGCCAAATCAACCAAAATGATTTAAACAGTCCCGTTCATGACTCAGTGATGCATAGTTATAAATGCCCCATAATTTCTGAGGCCTAACTAATATAGACAAATTGTATCAAAAGTTTTAATCGTTTTACAAAATTAATTAGGATACTATAATAGACCATTTTCTGAATTTAAAAAGAGCATTCTAAAACTACTTACCTCTGGTTGAATAGCTTTAAATACTGGGACATCCATTAGTGTTATCTGACCCTGAAATGAAAAAAAGACAAATTTTTTTTTTGGAACTCTGTGTTATGTCATATTTTCTAAATAAAAATTAGGCACTGGGGATAAAGCTCAGTGGCAGAATACTTGCTTACATGTGAACCCTAGTACTGCCAAAAACAAAACAAAAAAAATTACGTTGTACCCTAAAATATTACTCAATATTCAATTTTCTAAAAAAATTTATAGAAAATTTCATAGAAATTCAAAAAACTATTCCATTAAATATAAATTTTTAAAAATTAGTACCATTAAATATAATTATTTCTAATTATCTTATGCCTGTTTATGCTGTCTTATGAAAAATGAGGTAAAGTTAGAAAATAAGAGATAAAAAATTTGGACAAAGTGGCATACGTTAAATCAAAAACAAAACCAGACAGACTTCAGAGCAATGTTCTTACTATAAATATTAAATTATTGCTCCTCAAACAGTAACATAAAACCTATTATCAAAAACAGACATTTTCTTCTTAATTCATAAAAAGTAGTACAGTTGTAGCCAGGCATGGTGGTACACACCTGTAATCCTAACTACTCAGGAAGCAGAAGCAGGAGAAACACAAATTCAAAGGCAGACTGGGCAACTTGGTGAGACTTTGTCTCAAAATTAAAATTTTAAAAATGAGCAGAGTACTTGTCTACAAATATGTATCCCTGGCTCAAACCCAGTACCACAATCACCAAAAAATAATGAGACCACACTAAAGGCAACACATTACGACTTTACATGCCATGGGCCTATCTCACTTATGGCTATAGACACAAAACAAAATTCACAAATATATGGAACTATTATATGATCAAGTATAATTTATTCCTTGAATGTAAGAGTGCTTCAGCATTAGGAAATCTATGTACTTTATTAATAAACTAAAGAAAAATAATAAATTAACACTAATGTCAGTTAAGAAATAAAAAGATTTTTGGTACCCTTCACGATATTCTAATGATCCCTTTTAATTCCTTTTCAACTTTTAAGTTAACAAGAAGAGTAAAAATGCTTCTCAGATATGTCAATAAAGTATAGCTTGTTTGGGAATAAATGTACAGACTGACGAAAGTAAGTACTTATTATTACCAAATTGAAGATAAAACTTACAAAGCTTCTGCCAAAATTTTTACATTCCCCACTCTATCCTGTTTATGCCACAGTTTTGTTACTCTCCTCCAAAATATGCATATATACCATTTTTTTCCTTTTCCTTTTCTTTTTTTTTTTTTTTTTTTGAGACAGGGCCTCACTATGTAGTTCAGGCTGGCCTTGAACTCACCATGTAGCCCAGGCTAGCCTCAAACACACTGAGATCCTTCTGCCTCAGTCTCCCGAGTGCTGGGATTACAGGCATGTGCCACCACACCTGGCCACAACCATTCTTTAAATGATCTCTGCTACAAAATCCAATTGAATGCATCATTACGTACATTATGTGCAAAATCTGAAGAAGGAAGATTCAGGAAGCTTACCGCATATTCTTCTGGTGTAACCTTAAGAACATCAAACACCACTGCATCAAAGCTTTTCTTCAGTTCAGAACCTTTGTCACTTAATGATTCAGAGCTGCTACTTTTCTGTTAATTGAAAGAAAATGCAGCTATTTTACTATTGTCTCACAGTCAATGTCATAGAAACTAGACACTTAATGTCTAGAAACAAGTAAATCCTTCTAGTATTCCAGCTTGTCAGTACACTGATTTCATCCAACAGGCTTGAAACCAAGGGATCTTGACTTAGTGATTCCAAATAAAAGAAATTTTCTTTGCCTCAGTTACACTACTGCCTTCAAGGTTCATGTAATTTAAAAACACCCTAAAAAGAAATTCTTTTTCCTTTAAAACTAAACCTAAGAAAGGGTTTTCAAGCAATCATTATTAGTCATTTTTTCCAGGTATGCTAATAAAAAGATTAAATGTTTCTAAGGTGCACAATGAACATATGAATGACAAAATTGAAAGTTAAAAAAAACCTTTAAAAAATGTGAAACCTTTTTCACACTTCCATTTTTAAAATATGATATACCATAAGAAAAATTAGAAAACCAGGTAAGAAACTTTATAACCAAGTTCCGCAAGTGTCCTACCTCAGAAGCAGTAGCTGGGATATTAATATTGCTTGCTTGTCCGTTCATTAGGTCCATGCTTCCCTCATCAGACCCTGACCCGATGTCAGCAGCAAGAGGACTGATTATTTCATGTCCGGGGCCACAGATACATTATTCCTATTAAAAAAAAATACATAAAAGTTAAAATGGTGTTTTCCTTAAAGTATAAGAAAGCAAATCTATGTTTACCACAATGCTAAAATCCCACAACTTTGTTAAACTCTATTTTTTTGTCAGTGACACTAAACCCAGATTGAGGACAATTTCTTCTAAAATGATGAGAAACACTGAATGGGTAGTATTGAATAACTGCTACTGATACAGTCTTCCTGAGAGAAGCAGAAACATTATTTTCACTGATTAATATTTTGAGAAATAAATCAACTGGAAAACTTTTAGTTAAGCAAATAATAAGTATAAAAATCATGTGACAAGGTAACACATCCCATACATGATAAATTTTTTGAGACCCAAATGACTTTTAAATCAATAATACTGAATAAGCTTACCAGTGCTAGTGATACCACAAAAATATCACAGTATATGGTAATTTATATAGTGTTTTAAAGTTTATTAATATTCTTATTGATTTTCGTAACTACTATTAACATTATTTGGGGACGACATTTTAAAACAAAATAAAAGAATACTACTATTATTATTCCCATATAAGAAACAGAACTTCTGATAAGTGAAGAACTAAAAACAAGACTTGAACCATCTAGAGTCTAGTCAAATATTCTTTCTACAACACCATGTGCCATGCAATCAAAAAATACAGTGAATGCTATTGCCAAGTACCATCCAATCACAAGGAAGGTATCTTCAATATAAGAGGTGGCCTGTGGAACCAGTGTATGACAAGTTGCAACTTGTTCACTGCAGTCACTGTTGTGAGTTATAATTGAGGTGTATTTTATTTTATTTTATTATTATTTTTTTTTTTTGCGGCACTGGGGATTGAACTTACAAGCTCGCACCTGCCAGGGCAGGCACTTAAGCCACTGAGCCAAACTCCCAGCCCTGGTGTTTTGAGGCAGGGTCGCACTGTGTAGCTTAGGCCAGCCTTGCACTCGCGTTGTAGCCCAAGCCGGCCTCGAACTCACAACGCTCTGCCTACCTCAGCCTCCCGAGTGCTGGGATTAAAGGCGTGCGCCACCACGCCCGGCTTTGAGGTATATTTTAAAGTGTGTGTAAATCATGGGTCACAAACAATAATTAATATGAAATTTAGTGATGTTTATTGGAGTTTTGTGATCATGTCCTTTCAAATTCCAGCTTTTTAAGATTGTGTTTTTTGACCTTGATGGAATTGTGTGAACTGAGTTTGTACCCAGGAAAACTATAGTGAACTGTAAATATTTTAAGAGCTTATTATTTAAGAAAAAATGTGCATGGAAAATGGTTAAGAATGAGGAAATAATTTCACCCTGTATTTTGATACCATGTCACACATTACTTTTAGTACAGAAATTTCTATCAAAAAATTATGGTATGTCCCAAATGACCTCATTTACCAGGTATGACACCATGCAACATCTGGCTCTCTCCAAAATCAAAATAACCATGGAAAAGTAAACATTTTTAATTGACTCAGGACATCGAGGCAGTCAGCCACAACAGTCCAATGAAAGATACTCACAAAAGAAGACTTTCAAATGGAAAGACATCCCTTGATCATGGATAGGAAGAACAAACATTGTGAAAATGGCCATACTCCCAAAATTGTTATACAGAGTTAATGAAATTCCTATCAAAATACCATTAGCATACCTCACAAATTCAGAGAAATCATTTCTAAAATTCATCTGAAACCAGAAGACACCTAGAATAGCAAAGGCAACCCTGGGCAACAAAGGCAAGGCAGGAAGCATCACAATCCCTGACTTGAAATCATACTACAAAGCTATTGTGATAAAATCAGCATGAAACTGTCAAAAAAACCCCCAAACAAACAAACAAACTAGAGGATCAATGGAATGGATTGGAAGATATAGCCACGACTACAAACAAACTCAGCCACCTTATCATTGACAAAGGAGCCAAATCCATTCACTAGAAAAAAGGTAGTCTCTTTAACGCTGCTGGAAAAAACTGGCTTTCCATATGCCAAAGACTAAAACTAGACCAATGTCTATCACCATGCACTAAATCCAAAATGGATCAAAGACCTAAATATTAAAACATAAATGCTAAATCTGCTCGAAGACAAAGTAGGTAGAAATCTTGAAGACAGGAGTAGGCAAAGTTCATAAACAAAAACCAAAGTGCACAGGAAATACTTCACCAAATCAACAACTGGGATTTCCTCTTTTTAAGTTTTTGTATGTCAAAAGAAATCACTAACAGAGTGAAAAGAAAACCCATGAACTGGGAAAAAAATCTTAGCCAACTGTCCCTCAGACAAAGGACTCCTATCTAAAACATATAAAAAATTGAAAAAAAAAAATCGGGCCCCCAAAATTCAAAGACCCAATCTAAAAATGGACATTAGAGATGAATACAACCTTCTCAGATGAAGAAATACAAAGGGCAAATAAATATATAAAAAAAGTTCAATGTCATTGGTCATTTCAGAAATGCAAATCAAAACAACACTGAGAGTCCACCTCATCCCAGAAAGAATAGCTGTCATCAAGAAATCAACCAATAAGCCGGGCGTGGTGGCGCACGCCTTTAATCCCAGCACTCGGGAGGCTGAGGTAGGCGGAGCGTTGTGAGTTCGAGGCCGGCTTGGGCTACAACGCGAGTGCAAGGCCGGCCTGAGCTACATAGTGCGACCCTGCCTCAAAAAACCAGGGCCAGGAAGTTGGCTCAGTGCCTTAAGTGCCTGCCCTGGCAGGCGCGAGATTGTGAGTTCAATCCCCGGTGCCGCAAAAAAAAAAAAAAAAGAAATCAACCAATAACAAATGCTGGCAGGGCTGTGATGAAAAAGGAACCCTTCTCCATTGTTGGTGGGAGTGTAGACTGGTGCAACCACCGTGAAAAACAGTGTGCAGATTCTTCAAAAAACTAGGATTAGAGGTCCCATTCGACCCAGCTATTCCCCTTCGGGGTATTTTCCCAGAAGAATTAAAAACATCATACCGTAAAAATTTATGTGCACCTATGTTTATAGCAGCACAATTTGTAATAGCTAAACCCTGGCAACAACCCAAATGCTCATCAACTGACGAATGGATAAAAAAGATGTGGTATTTTTATATAATGGATATAAAGAAGGATATAAAGAAGGATAAACTAGAGATTTTTATAGGTAAATGGATGCAACTTGAAACCATGCTCATAAGTGAAATAAATCAGACTCATATGTATAAATAGTGTATTGCCTTCCTAGTGTAAGAAACTGAATGATTCAGTAAAACCCAAAAGGTACATTAGATAATGTGAAAGGGAATGAAACTGCTCAAAACGAAAGAACTGGGATGGGGAAAAATAGATAAATATATACAAGATAGCTAAGATAATTGTACTACTGATCTAATAGTTCAGGGAAAGAAACTGTGATTGCTTACATTGTTTGATCTGTATTACATGCCCATATCTTATAAACTGAGCAACCATTTTGAAGATAACAATATGCAATACAGTGACTACTGATAATTTCCTATAAGCTTGTTTTGAAATCCTATATCATTTCTATTTGTTTGTTTTCTTTTAATCTCTTTAAAATAAAATTTAAGGAAGAAGACTTTCAGAACTGTTTCAGAAAGTGGCAAGAATGATGGGATAGTTGTATTCAAAGCAAGAGGAAGTATTTTGAGGGGATATTAATGGTTATGTGCCTTTTACTGTAATTTTTTTAAAAATTAAAAATATTTATCACATTTATTTTGGCTCATATTTCTTCTCACTTTACTGGACATGAAAATGCTTACTTGAAGTTTTTAATATCTTTAACTTGCCACATACTGAAAAAGGTAATTTCATCTCTAAAATAATTTCTTCTCTTTAATATAATGAGGGAAGACTTTAAGGTCCTTTTTCAACTTTAAAATTTCTATAATTTTTCTCATAAGAGTAATGATGTCTCTGCACATTAGGTAATCTGCATGATACTACCTTTAAAAAGTGAGTTTGAAACATCAGTAATAATTCTTCCAATGCAAAATTTCTTTTCTCTGGAGAAGCAAAGTAGGACAATAAAAGCAGACTCTAGAACAAGATTGCCCACATTTAAGCCCAGTAAACTTGAATTTTCCTGCCTTGTTTCTATACCTGTAAAACAGGGATAACACTAAATAACTACTTAACAGAGTTGTTGTGGGAAGAAATCAGCTAATCAAAGCACCTCAAACAGTACTAGTACATGATTAAGAGTACTATTACAGTGATGCAGATTTTGTTACTGTCTACTTAATCCAAAAAAAATTTAAAGTCAGTGGAGTCTTCTCTAAAGGAAAAGACAAAAACCTTCAAAATGTAGCTTTAGGAAACACACGTTGATGAGTGAGTATCACTAAAATTCTAATTAAAATCTAATGAGTAAGAATGCCCCAAATCTTTCCCAGATGGAGTACAACATGTTCCAGGTTTTCAAATGCTTAAAAATTATTTATGTTAAAAACTTTCAGTCATATCTTTACCTTCATTTCTTCTGATTAGCCTAAGCACCTGCTAAAAGTGGAACAGTGGTGCTAGAGTTTTTCAGGTAAGAAACATCTGGAATAACAGAATTTCAAAACCACTAGAACTCATTTAGAAAACTGATGTGAAAATGAACAAAGCACAAATATCCTCTAATTCCCTCCAATATATGCTATCTCATTCTATTACCTTCATTATCTTTATGACACTATTAAAGATGAACTTGTACTTACACTACTGTACAAAACCAGCTTGATAATTCTAATCTTTTGTCTGTTTGTTTGCTTGTTTTAATGCAGGGTCTCACTATGCACTGCAGGTTGGCCTTAAACTTACTATGTAGCCCAAGCTGTCCTCAAACTCATGGTGATACTCCTGCCTCAGCCTCCCAAATACTGGTAGACAATTCTAATTTAGACAGTGTCAGTCAGTTTACAATGAAATGTTTTCAATTAATTTCATTTCATTCCATATTCCATGCAGACTAGGTATGACATGAATTCATAAATCAAGAGTGCCCCCTAGTGCTAAGAAAAAAATTTAAATTTATTTATTTATTCATTCATTTGTCTTTTGGAGACAGAGCTTCACTATGCAGTTCAGGCTGACCTTGAACTCACTTTGTAGCCCAGGCTGGCCTTGAACTCTTCAGGATTCTCCTGCCTCAGCCTCCTGAGTGCTGGAATTACAGGCGTGAGCCACTACACCCACCTCAAAAATTTTAATTATGAAAGGAATTATTTTTAACCTATTCTATATATTAAATATAAATATTATTATCATTATTTACTGAAAATGAGGCAATACAAGTTATGAGTAACATTAATACATTTATAAACTATAACAAAGACTCAAGGATCTTCTGCCTCCTTTTATAAAACCATTCAAATATTCCACAAAAGCAGGTCATATTAAAATCCATTTTGTATATACACAGCAAAACACACTCTTAAAGAAAACATTCCTTGTAACTAC
The DNA here is from genome assembly GCA_004363535.1 of Dasyprocta punctata. Taxonomy (NCBI): domain Eukaryota; kingdom Metazoa; phylum Chordata; class Mammalia; order Rodentia; family Dasyproctidae; genus Dasyprocta; species Dasyprocta punctata. The sequence continues at coordinate 11,632 of RJWM01019596.1, read as the reverse complement.
TGACAAATGAACAAGTATAATAGCATTTAATATGTTGAAGTATGAGAGGCTTATACTGTATAAAAACACTGCAAGTCCTAAAAGACAGAAACATGAGTTTATTCTTTGGCATGTGTCTCAAGACAAATTAAACAAGACAAATAAGACAAATACAGGCTTTAACAGTTTATTTATTTTTCCTCATGCTATAAATGGCATGACCATTCATAATGACTACCAATATCACAAGAGCTTTATTATTAAATTTTCTGGTTTCTACCTATTTTTTTCAGCTTTCAAAGATAGTCAAATTACTCTGGCTGTCCAAAACAGCTATTTTCGGATCTTTCTAAGCAATATAATCTCCAAACAAGAAATCTTGAAACAGAAATTTAGTTCCTTGCTTGAGTTCACTGAACTCAGTTATCAAATTGCAGGCCATGTACAGTCTCCTAACTGCCCGCCTTCTCAATATTTCCCAGAAGAAAATCAATTTTGTAAATAAATAAGGGGTTAAAGTTAAAGCAACAATTTCTCACTAATTAACCTCATTTCACAGCACCTGCTGCATATTCTTTCTCAAAATTAGTTTGTTATCATCATTGTGATTATTATGCTAAAGACATTTACTAGTTTTATAAAACTTACTCTTAAAAGAGTTAAGCAACTACAAAGAAACTGGTAATAAAATGCAATTACTAGGTGCCTTTTCTCTGGAAACATTTGAACAATATTGAACTAAGATCTTGGCCTGAAAATTCATGTTATCAAAACTCTGGATAGCGGAGCATCATGGCACATGATTGTAATTCCAGCACTCTGGGAAGCTGAGAAAGGAGGATGGCAAGTTTAAGACCCATCTGGGCAACATAATGCTTTGGCAAGACCCTGTCTCAAAATAAAAAATAAAAAAGGACTAGAGCTGTAGCTCACTTACTTACAAAGGCTCTGGGTTCAGTCCCCAGTATTACCAAAAGGAAAAAAAAAAAAAAATCAGAAGAGGGATGTAGCTTAGTAGTAGCATGTCTGTCTAGCATATACAAAACCCTGGGTTAGATTTTCCAGCATTACCTCACCACTACCAAAAAAGAAAGAGAAAGAAAAAGAAGTTGCCAGGCATGGTGGCAACACCTCAGTCCCAGCTACTTGGAAGGCTGAGGCAGAACGATCATTCAAGCACAGGAGTTTGAACCCAACCTGAGCAACACACCAAGACCCCATCTCAAAAAATGCAGTTGGACAATATTGTGAAGATAACAAGATATACTACAGTAGCTATGTTGTTTTCCTAGCATCCTGCTTTGAAGTTCTGTACCAGTTTTGCTGCTTTGTTTTGACTGGCTTTGTTCCATTTTGTTTTGTTGAATTTCACTATCTTAAAAAAAAAAAAAAAAAAAAGCAGTTGGGTGTGGTGGTGCATGCCTGTAACCTCAGCTCTCTGGGAGGCTGAGAAAGGAAGCATTGCAAATGTGAGCCCAGCCTGGGTTACTTAGTGAGATGCGGTCTTGCAACATAAAAATAAGGCTGGGGATGTTACTCAGTGCAAAGGGCCTGTGCTTTAACAAATAGTAAAATAAATATTCAAACAAATATTTTGAAAGAAACACAAAAGTGGCAATGACAGGTTCAGTAACAGAAACTACATCTTCTCATCATAAGATTCTTGTAACATTTCAAGAGAAAACACACAATAGGGTAAAATTATCACACCACAACTGCAATTCAAATATTTAAAAGTTACTACAGCATTAGTTTGCTTTCCTTTAATATTTGTTTTTAAATAAAAATTGAAGGTACATTTTATGTAATATTCACTGGTGGCTCAGATGTAAATGGCATGCGTCACAGAATTAAAGCAAGTCCACGTTCAGCTTGTCTGACAGCTACTATTAGACTGTCTTATTTTTTAATCTAAGAAAGTTAGAGATTAGTTCCAAATGCCCCAGTTTTAGAAATTACAGCCATTAAAATGTTGACGAGTAACAAAATACTTGGTTTTGACATAGATATCGAGTGATTCTCACAAAAAGTTTAATAAAACTGCAGTTACTTCTTGAAACCACTAAGGATATCTTTGCTATCTGCCAACCATAAAGAACTCAAGATATTAAGTCATACTTTAGAAGAGCAGGCTGTGAGGTATATCCGGAGATGCAATGGGGTTCCTGTTCAACGCCTCCCACGGAGTTCACTAGTCTTCGCCCTTTGTGCTCCTCTTGGCCTTGTAAGAATTCTATGCCTGTATTTTCACTGATTGTTGTTTCTCCTTAACCTCTGAGTTCCTTGATGTTAAAGACCCATGATAAAAACAAACACAATAAAAGGCACCCCACCACCACGCGAGAAGATGGCAGAAGTGCCCACAGGCAAGGACACGTGTGGGAGTCCCGGCTCCCGTCGCTTCCCTTGTTCCGCATCTGGGTCATCATGAAAAGAGCACCCCCACCCCATCAAGTGTCCCGCGTCAACCAGGAGGCACTGGTGCTCAGGGCCAAGGGTAGCGTTAGGGTTAGAGCTAGGGGTTAGGGTTGATACTTTGTTTTGTATTTGGCCACCTATTTCTACAGACATGATAGTGAAAAAGAAAAGAAAGCACTGGTTTGCCATTAACTTTACTAGATCACTTACCATATTATTAAGTTAAAATATCTATCTTTTCCAGACATAAAAATATTGATTACTAAGTTTTTAGGTACATATTCAAGATGTGTGAGAAAGATGATTTTCAAAACAAACATTCTAAATTAGATAAAGACACCAAAAAAAACCCAAAAAACAAAACAAAACGAAAAACTTATTTCACTTACATAATCATCTTAACATTCCTACTTAATTAGAATGCATAACATTACAAACCATGAACAAAACTGGCCCATTTAAAATGTGCCTCGTGCTACATAGTGCGACCCTGCCTCAAAAAAACCAGGGCCAGGACTTTGGCTGAGTGGCTTAAGCACCTGTCTGGCAGGCATGAGGTTATGAGTTCAAGCCCTGGTGCCACACACACACACACAAAAATAATAATAATAATAATAAAAAATAAAAAATAATAAAATGTGCCTCGTGGAGCTGGGGGTGCCACTCTGGTAGAGCACTTGTTTAGCATGCATGCAGCCCTGGTCTCCAGCATAGCAAAAAAAAAAAAAAAGGCAATTCTCTCACTATCTTTAAAATAGTAAACATATTATTTTTTTCAAAATGTAAAGAAAAGCTTTAAGGTAGTGTTATTTTATTCGCTGGAATTAAAACTTATAGATAATAAAAAAGATTCTACACACAGGTCTTTACGGATACAATTTTGTTTTATTAACCATTTGTACACCTGCCCACATCTAGACAGGTTGTATTGTCACATATTTAAATGGCCTGGAACTGTAGAACCTGTAGAGAAAGATTTTTAAACTAAAAGACTTAAATATCAAAAAGGGGAGAATCTATAAAATAATGCATTTAAGGGTTATCTTTTATCTCCTGTATAGAAAATCCAGTAAGGATAACTTTTAAGTAATTCTAAAATAACTCTTGAGATTTCTTACACCACTTGACCCAAAATATAAATATAGGTTAATAAGAAATTCAGATAACAGAAAGGAAGCTCAAGTAAAAAGCTAAATTACATTTCAAACACTTGTTTTATCTCTTGCTTTCGGTGACTATATGTGCATTTGGGCCAGACTTTCTATTCAAAACACTGATCCTTCAAAGTCATACTACCATGTGCTTGAAATTTTAAAAAAACCAACACATTAATATAATATTACCAATTAAAAGCATGAAAGCAATTCAAATGAATTAAACATATTTAAACATTTGGCAGAAGAATGTCACTGTGAACCTAGAAATAGTCAGAGACTGGAGTATGTTAGGGTAGCTGAATTACTTACCAGCTTTTTTACGTTTCCAGGTTGTTGACTGTATATCTTGGAACTTCTTAGCCTCCATAATGATATGAGTGTATTTCAAATACATATTTATATATACATGATGTATAAAAATACAAATTATATGTAAAGATTATATTAAAAGTAATATATACATTATATAAGCATATAAGGGGTATAAACACACGTAAAATATGTATACGCACATATCCTATGACTGTTTCTATGGCAAACCCTAACAAACTCATCTCATAACTTTACTATAGTATTAGTTTGAAATATTTCAGAAACAAAAAAGTATGGGGGGAAACTCTAAATTCTTCTAAACTATAAAGAAACTCCACAACTTAAAAAATTTCACAGAACAAAGCTACACAACCAATGAAGAATACAACTCTTCCTGCCAACAGATGGCGATAGCAGTCACTTTTTTAGTGGCACAAAGCGTCAGGACAGGCTCATGAACAGCTTTTTAGAACTAAGGTACCTACATATGTACACATATTTTTGCTTCATACTAATATAAGTAAGATAAATACTATGTAAGAGATGGAAAGTAATTTGGAGATCTTGACTTGGGATGCATTTCTCATTTTGATCCTTGCCCCCTCATTCCAGGGTATGCATTATTCCATTCCAGGGCCCACAGAGAACGACACGTAAGAATTTATTCTTTCACTTTCCTATTTTTCAAATATGCCAAAATCGATGAAAAGGATAGAAGAAAAACAAAAGGGGAAAAAAGCAAGTTTGTTAGCATGCTGCTTGATTCCCATCACCTGATTTTACATAATGCAATATCAACTCAATGCTAAGGTCTTGTGATCTGGCCAAGCTCACGTAACCATCTAATGGCAGAAACAGGTCTTAACTGAACCCTTGTTTGCTAATCCATGGCATATTCTGCAATGCCAAACTGTCTTTTCCTACAAACCTTCTACTTGAATCTCTACTGTAGAAGGAAGGAGAGGCAGGAGATGAAATACCTAGTTTTCCTCTCTTTCCTTTTAATAGTAGTTCATCAGGTACACAAGATAGCAAACGAAATAGCTTGTATGAAGTTAGAACCAGTAAAATCCTTGCGCATACTCAGAGGACTGTCAACACTTCAAGTACAGCAGGGGACAAAATGCAAAAGAGAGATCTGAAAGCATGAGGAACTGAGTCTGAAGAAACAGGTAGAAAGAACTTTATCCTGTACCTAGTGACAAGATGAGTCTTTATAAATGGACTTTTTTTCCTTCTAGGTCTATTACAATTCTCTGGCCACCAGAAGTTAGCTCCAGCAGCAGGATCACAGTACTGGGAACAAAAGTTACTACACAAAATAGTAGAGATCAAATTATACTGAGATGTGTTTACTGGGTGGCAGACCAGAATCAAATCTATGTTGACAATCACAAGTTTCATGATATGTACCCTCCCAGTCACTCACAGAATAGTAAAAGCCACGAGCATTAATTCGTGAAAGCCAAGAATTCTATCAGCAACACACCAACGCTGCAGCCCCCATCATGTGCTCTAATACTAAAGATCCCACGGGCTCATGTTAAGATTCTATTTTTCAGCTAGGATAAACACAGATTCCATATTCTTGGATTCAACCAATTGCAGATTAAAAATACTTAAGAAAAAACTGCACCTATATTAAATATGTATGGATTTTTCCCTGTCATTATCCCTTAAATAATACAGTATAACTATTCAATGTTTACAATGAATTAGTTATTATAAGTAAACTAGAAATTATTTAAATTATATAGGAAGACATATAGGTTATATGAAAATACACTATTTTATAAATTAAATGTATATCAGATTTTGATAACTAATTCCCCATGAATATATGGGACAATTATTTGCATAGTGATTTGTAGTTTACACACATACCTCAATTTCGATAGTATTTCAAAAGATGTTCCAGTGAAGTTACAGCCAGTTTTCCATCCAAACATTTTTATTGAGACGTGAAGAGTACCAGGTGTCTGCAATTGTTACTGCATTAGTTCCTGGACACCCAGTGACCAGGAGAAGGTAGTTTCCTGTTTAGACACTGAGATATTATGGAGACCAGAATGGTGTGCTCCATATGTTCTAACAGCCATCTAAGATGAGTATTGTTATATAAATTTAGGAAAGTGATGCTCAAAGAAGTTAAGAGGACAGAGTGTTCTCGAGAACAGAAAAAGAGTCAGGTACAGTGGCACAAACTATAATCCCAGCTACTTGGAAGGTTGAAACAGGAGGATCACAACATGGAGGCCAGCCTGGGCAAGTTAGCAAGACCGTGTCAATGTGAAAATTTTAAAAAGGTCTGTGGATGTAGCTCAGTTTTAGAAAACTTGCCTAGCATTGCTTGAGGTTCAGTTTCCAATACCATCAAAATAATCACAATAATCATTATTCTAGAGACTTTTTCTCAAAGATTATCTGCATGTGGGTTATGAGACAAAAAGAATGATAAAGGCTTTTGGTAAAGAATGATAAAGGAAAAATTGCTGCTTTATCATTCTGCTTCTCGTTTAAAGTTCGCATTATTCACTTACTCTACACCAGCATTAGTAAAAAGCCATTAAATAAAAATAGAATAGCTTCAAAACCAGGTGGCACACACCTGCAATCCCAGCACTCTGGAGGCTGAGCCAGAGTTCCAGGCAAGCCTGGCTTACAAAGTGAGTTCAAGGGCAGCCTGAACTGCATAGTGAAACTGTCTCAAAAAGACAAAAAACAAAACAAAACAAAACAAAAGGAGTGGCTTCAACTAAAAGGGTACCACATTTGCTTCCATTTGCAACCAGCTACCACTGGGGAGACTAAGCCGACAAAACCAAATGTTCCAAAGAGAAAACGCTCATGGCCTAGAACAGAAGTTAATAAAGTAAATCCAGCCCCATTTTTGTAAATAAAGATTAACTGGAACACATAACTGATCCATTTTTGTAATTATTGTCTATGGCTACTTTCACCCTACAGAGGCAAAATTGAACCTGCAACAGAGACTGTATAGTCTAGAGTGCCTACATTACTATCTGAGCCTTTATAAAATCTTTGCCAATCACCGGTCTAAAATAAAAACAGACTGTACTTCAGAAAGCACGAGTTTAGCACAATAGATGGGAGTAAGGGACAAAGGTAATCTGCACTCTGCCTCGGTACATGGACCAAATCCTGCCACATTGCCATCAGCTTCAGAGCAGCTGATGTAAGCCTGTAATAGCAGTGAGTTATTATCTAAGATCCTAATCAAACTGAATTGACAAAATTCCAATTACTATTAAACCACTTCTCAAAAACAACAGATTAGAAGACACTGTTTTCATTCCTATTCAAACCACTGTCCTTTCCCTCCACTACCATTTACCTTCTCTCCTAGAGGTTCTCTCTTAAAATGGAAAATGGTGAAAATGTACTGTATTCAAAAACCTGTAAGAAAAGAGTTTATGTTTTCACCATAAAGAAATAATGTTTGAATAGATATGGGCAACCAAATTTAAACATCATACAATGTAGATAGGTATCAAAATATCACATGACACCTCATAAATACTGTTCATTGAAAAATAAAAGTAAAATGAAAACAGAAGAAACTATTAAGCTCCATGTGTCATCATATAAAAATGCTGAAAGTATCTGCTCAAAGAACCAGGGTCTCGGCCTGTTCATAGAACACTGGCCAAAACAAACAAACAAAGCACTTTAGTCAATCTTAAATCTAAATTTCAGACTTCAAATAGTCACTATTTCAAAAGCAAACAAAAATTAAATCTTAGTCAATTGACTGTAATTTAGCTCTGACAGCCTCTATTATACTAGGTTAGAGAATTATGTGTATGATGGTGATGGTGCTTCAATACTTTTTCAAAAAAGACATGAAAAGAAATACCTATACTACAACACATGCAAACAGAATTCCAGGTGGCTGTATGAAAATAATTATTCCATGAATCAGGGTCTCATAAACGTATCATCCACACATTCCCCAGAGGCCTAAGACACAATTTTCTGCTATGCTTTTTGTTTAGCAGCTTGTCTTGCCACTATCAAACTCAATACAAGAATGTGTAATAGCAGAATTCAAGTGATATAGAGTTAAACTGACTCTAGATATTCTAACTCAGATTTTCTCAACCTTGGCACTACTGATATTTGGGTTAAGACTAGTTAATTCTTTATTGAGGAAGATTTTGCTATGTATTATAGGATGTCTGACAGCACCTATATCCACTAGATAGATGTCAGTGATGCTAAAAAATTAAGTCTTGAGAAAGACAGATTACTGCTAGGTAAAGAGACAATGCTCCAAATGAATTCTTTGTGTATGTGTGTGCATACATGCATGGCCTCACACATACTAGGTAAGTGCTCTACCACTAAACTACATACCTGGTGCTTTATGTTTTAACACAGGGTCTAGCTAAATTGGCCAGACTGGCCTACAACTTGTAGTCCTATCTCAGCCTTCTGAGTAGCTGGGATTACAGGTGTGTGACACTATGCCCATCGTGGTCATGGTATCTTTGTCAACTAGCAAATGTTTGCAATCCTGTTTTGCTGTTAGTATCTGGAACAAAGGTTAGACGGTCAAATGTCGATCATGTTTTTTTTTTAAAGTTGATTAATATAATGGCCACAAGTGCTGTCTATCTATCTAATTTTTGTACTGAAAATCAAACTCACTGCACTTGCTAGGCAGGCACTGTGCTGCTGAGCTATATCCCTGGCCCCGTGAGTGCTTTTTAAAAGTGTAAAACGACCTTACTTCCCTGAAATAAACCTCACTTGGTTATGATGGATTATCTTTTCTAAAAATACTGCATTCAATTTATTAAAATAACTTTAGAATTTTTGCATCTATGTTCACATGCAGTATTTCTGTGTAATTGTCTCATGTCTGTTTCAGTATGAGGTTAGAGTTGGCCTAACAAAATACATTAGAAAGAGTTCTCTTTTTTCTAATTTTCTGGAAATGCTTGTATAGAATTGGTACTTTTTCCTAAATGTTCAGCAGAACTTATTTATAAAGTTACTTGGGCCTAAAGTCTTTTTATTTTTTGTTGTCTGGGAGTATTTTAATCACAAATTCAATTTCTTTAACAGATACTAAGTTATTCAGGTTGTCTATTTCTTCTTGAATGAAGTTTAGTCATACATGTCTTTCAAAGAAAATGTCTCATCTGTTGAAAAATTTATAGGCATAAAGTTGTTCACAATATTCCTTTGCTATCCTTTTACTATCTGTAAATTCTGTGATGATATCAGCCCTATTATTCCCTATACCAATCAGCCTGGTCTAAGCTTTATGAATTTGATCTTCCCCAGCCCCCCCAAAAAGCAGCTTTTGGTTTCACTGATTTTGTCTAAAGAGTAGAAAGCAGAAATACTGTTTCTTTTTCTTTTCTTTTTTTTTTTTTTGGTTCTTGTTTTGGTACTGGGGATCGAAGTCACAACCTTTTGCTCACCAAGCAGGCACTTATGCTGCTGAGCTAAATCCCCAGCCAATACTGTTATTTTCATATTGATATTTATAATTTTCTTCCTTGTAATTAACTTTGGTTTTAATTTCTCTTTCATAACTTAAAGTGGAAATGAAAGTGATTAGTTTGAAATCTTTCTTTTTCAACACAGGAATTCAGGGATATAAATTCTTTCCATTAAGTATTATTTTAGTGGCATCCCACAAATTCTGATACATAGTACAGTATTTTCATTTTCATTCAGTTCAAAATACTTGCTTACTTACCATTTAAGAAGTTAAGTAACCAGTATGATGACATGCATCTGTTAATCTCGGCACTATGGGAGGGGGAGGCAGAGGCAGAGGTAGAGGCAGAGGCAGGGAAATCACAAGTTTGAATCCAGCCTGGGCAACTTAGCAAGACTCTGCTTCAAAACAATAAAAAAGGCCTGGGGATGTAATATAGTGTGAAGGCCCTGGGTTCAATCCCCAGTACCATCCAAAAAAAAAAAAAATTAGGAAATGAAGCCTGTAATCCCAACACTTGGGAGGCTGAGGCAGGAGCATCACTGTGTTTGAGACTGGCCTGGGTTACAAAGTAAATTCAAGGCCAGCCCGAAGTTCAGAGTAAACGATCTCCCCACTTTTTTTTTTTTTTTTTTTTTTTTTTGGCTTTTTGAGACAGGGTCTCTGTAATGTAGCTCAAGTTGGCCCAGAACTCACTATGTAGCCTAGACTGGCCTCGAACTCACAGTAATTCTCCTGCCTCAGTCTCTCAAGTGCTAAAACCCTGTTTCAAAGACAAAAAAAGGGGCGGGGGGGAATTAGATGTTAACAACTAAAACTCTAGAACTACAAAACCTGGACTTGAATCCTATCTCTGTCACTTATGTATACAACCATGGGCTACTTGATTAATCTCCCTGTGCCTATTTCTTCCTCTTTAAAATGACGGTATCAGTACTTACTTCACCAGGTTATTATGAAGATGCAAAAATTGATGCAGATAAAATGCTTAGACCACCAAGCATCCATTAAACTCTCAAATAGGCATTATTATTCACACTTTGTAAGAAAATCTTTAATGTCTTACCTGCCCATACTGTAGGAATACACTGACCAAATCTGTAGGCAGATTAACTCTAGTTAAGAATGTTTTCACTGTAAACACTTGAATTACTGCAAATAGCACTACAGATACACAGATAGTTATTTACTGAACACTTGCCATGTGTATAGCATTTTGAAAGCTATGTATGTGTCACTCTCAGTCCTCATCTCTTCCATAAGTAAGAATGTTTAGGATGCTCATTTTACAAATGAAAAATGAGACATAAGTTAAACAATTTGCTCCTCTCTCATACAGTTGGTAAGAGTCAGAATTCAAATATCCAATGAGGTATCTTAAAAGACCTTTGGCAAATGAGTTCTATAATTTACCTTCTGGCTCTCCTAATGGCAACACAAAAGCTTTATATTTAACACCTTTCTGCTATATAATTAACTAGGACTAAGTAAGAGGAATTGAAAGGGAAAAGTCAACTTAAAATTTATTAATATTACTAGAAGTCTTTAAAAAAAAAAAGTTCTAAACAGTTTGGATTTTTCTAGTTTTTTATTTACAAACTTTCTTTACCCCAAAAAAGAAAGAAAACAGAAGCTAAATAGTCAGATGTAAGCAATATGTATTATTATTTTAGCATTCATCTCTGCTTCATTTCTAAGGGTTGAATAATCCTGTCCTACCCTATAGAATATAACTGTATTTTCCATCTCAACCCAAATAAGCTCTTCATCCAGAGCATGCCAAAAAATTCAGTTATGTTGTTTTGCAATACTTAAAATGTTTTTTTCCACCTAAATGAAACATTTAAGGACCACTCCTATCCTCAGTGAGCTGTCCCTCCTGTGAAGTGGTGATGTTCTTCTGCCTTGACACATAAATTACACTTATTTATTATTTTCCCAAACAACATTTTTATATTTCACCGAGACGTGAATAATGATACTTTTGTGATAACATTCTCAATTACTATGCTCACAGAAAACATTTTTTAAAGTTACTGGGTCAGCCGGGAGTGGTGGCGCACGCCTTTAATCCTAGCACTTGGGAGGCTGAGGTAGGCGGAGAGTTGTGAGTTCGAGGCCGAGGCCGGCTTGGGCTACAACGCGAGCGCAAGGCTGGCCTGAGCTACACAGTGCGACCCTGCCTCAAAAAACCAGGGCCGGGAGTTTGGCTCAGTGACTTAAGCGCCTGTCTGGCAAGCATGAGGTTATGAGTTCAAGCCCTGGTGCCACAAAAAAAAAAAAAAAAAAA
>RJWM01019595.1:0-29999 GCA_004363535.1 Dasyprocta punctata | reverse complement strand
CCCAAACCCTCAGCTCTTCCACATTACTCGCTTAAGAACAAATGTGACAACTGTCCTGAGTTCTACTTCTAGTAATGGCAGACTGTGTAATCCAGGTAATCCCTCTGCTAGCAACCAGACAGCTTTCATCAAAGTGTATTTCTTCAAACTACCCTTAAACTATACAAAAACAAACAAACAAACAAAAAACAACCTCTCAGAGGTTGGATAAAAGATGTCAAAACTACAAATCTCTTTAAATCCAGGTCTGACAAGACAGTAGGAAAGTGCCAAACCAAATTCTGGAGAGGAAAGCGTGGCCCTCCAGAGACCTTTGGGAAATGGGAACACCAAAGCTGTTTTTGCCCTAATGGGCTTGGCCGGGGAAATAACATAAAAGGCACTAACACATGGTGGGAGTCACCCCCACAGGCCCCGTGGGGCACAGCACAGATGTCTAGACTGACTGGGGGGCTTTAGAGGGGATCCTCCCGCACCATGGTGAGACCCAAGAGCTGTGCAGTAAATGTAAGCACAGCTGGGGCCACACCTGCCCTGCAGTGGAGGAGGCCTGAGTGACCCCAGGGATTCACAGCCTGGGATTCAGGACCCAACAGTGTCAACACCTGGTGCATGAAACCCAGTGGGCTGGGGGTGGGTACACAGGTGTTTACCACATACATTCTGTGAATTATACATTTATAGACTTCTCTATATTTGTCTTATTTCACAATTTTAAAAAAGGTTTTTAATGAAAAGTTTTAAAAATTATTCTTAAGGGCTGGGGATATAGCTCAGTGCATAACATGTACTTAGCATTTGCAAGGCCCTGGGTTCAAGCCCCAAAACACCCCCCAGAAATGCTTATCTTGACCCAGAAACTTTGGCAACTGTAGGGTTACCAGCTGAGCAGCTAATGCCAGGAAAGTCTCAGGTGCTCGGTAGAGCAGACCACAGGTGGCTGGCACCAGCCCTCCTCTGTAGCATCTGTGGGGCTCCCCTGCTAAGGTGGGGCTTACTTGATGGGTTTGGAAGGGAGGAGCCCACCAGTGTCCACCAGAGAATTAGTGGCCTGGCCTTGTACAACAGGGAGGGTTGAGAGTTCACCAGGGCTGAATTCCTGGGGGCTGCTCAAAAAGCATCATATACTCCCAGCACTCGGGAGGCTGAGATAGGAGAAGCGTTGTGAGTTCGAGGCCGGCTTGGGCTACAACGCGAGCGCAAGGCCGGCCTGAGCTACATAGTGCGACCCTACCTCAAAAAACTAGGGCTGGGAGTTTGGCTCAGCGGCTTAAGCGCCTGCCCTGGCAGGTGCGAGGTTGTGAGTTTGATCCCCGGTGCCGAAGGAAAAAAAAAAAAAAAAAAAGCATCATATACAAGAGGGCCTCTACCAGGCAGGCCTGGGAGGTGCCAGGTGTTAAATTCATAAAAAAAGAGCTTCTGGGGGAGGTGGGGATGGTACTGGAATGAATCTGCCTGCAGAGTCAGCGGAATGGCCTTTTCCAGTTCTGTGAAAATGTGGATTTTTCCACTGCTTTAAAATTGCAACTCTTTTTTTTTTTTTGCAGCACCGGGAATTGAACTCACAGGCTCGCACCTGCCAGACAGGCGCTTAAGCTGCTGAGCCAAACTCCCGGCCCTGGTTTTTTTGAGGCAGGGTCACACTGTGTAGCTCAGGCTGGCCTTGCGCTCACGCTGTAGCCCAAGCCGGCCTCGAACTCACAACGCTCCGCCTACCTCAGCCTCCCGAGTGCTGGGATTAAAGGCGTGCGCCACCATGCCCGGCTTAAAATTGCAACTCTTATGTATGCACACACACACACATTCACACACATGGACACCATTACCACTTGGATAAACTTCAGGGTGCCCTTATAGTACTAAAGCTTTTGAGTCACATTAAAAATGAAGAGACTGCTCTGTGGTAGAGGTTAGGAAAGAGTCCATGAATTGACACAATGTGGGAGAGACAAGAAGAGGGAACATGAAGGAAAGTGCCTCAGGACCCCAGCACATACTGGGAGTTTTGGTTAAAGTAAGCTATGTCCCTAGAAAAACCCTGGGGAGGCCCACACCTGCCCACAGATGCATACACACCTCACGAGTTCTTTGGTTGGTCACCTTCACCATGACCTCTTTTTGCAGATCGTAGCCCCTGGAATCTGATGATGCTAAATTCTTCACCTTCAATTCCATTTCAAGTCCCTGGTGAAAAAAATATTTCTCACTAAATAATCCACTTTTCAACTCATATCTCCTGTCTTAGTCAATTTTCTCATTGCTGAGACAAAACACCCCAAACCACAAGTTGAGGGAGTGTTTATGTAGCTCACAGTTTGTGGAGGTTTCAGGCCATAATCAGCTAGCTCCAAGACAGGGTGGCATGGCAGAGGGGCATCACAAAGTAGAACCAGTTTATGGCAAGCAGAAGACAGCAAGAGCAAGCAAGCAGGAGACCCTAACAGTGTCTTTCTGCCCCTCTTATCTTAGCCAGGATACTCAGGGTGAGTAACACTCACAACCTTAATCCTAGCGCCCTTGAGCCTAGCACTGCACCATGAATCAATTCCAGTGCCACACACTAGATCCAGCCATCTCTGAAAAAACTCCACCTATGATTGCATGAGGCTTTGGGGGGACCTCTAGACAAGCCATAATATCCCCTTTTGCAATTCACTTTTCTTGCAGTCTTCCCACACTTGGGCTTTCTAAAAGAACATTGTCCAACACTTTGCTCCTTGAAATTCTACTAAGACAAATGGCAAAACACCAGAATTTCTCAATGATATCCTGAGGATTGGGATTTTGTGTCATTGTGGTGCCCAGACCTAGAGAGCCATTGGGACAATCATAGATGGGGTGGTTATGGCACTGGCCCAAGATCAGCAATGGCAGGAATGGGGCCCAGGGCTGGCTGGGAAGCCTTGGGTGTTAGTCTAGTTTTGTTTTGTTTTGGTTTTTTTGTGCGGCACCGGGGATTGAACTCACAACCTCGCGCCTGCCAGGGCAGGCGCTTAAGGCACTGAGCCAAACTCCCAGCCCTGGTTTTTCGAGGCAGGGTCACATTATGTAGCTCAGGCCGGCTTTGCGCTCGCGTTGTAGCCCAAGCCGGCCTCGAACTCACAATGCTCCGCCTACCTCAGCCTCCCGAGTGCTGGGATTAGTCTAGTTTTTATCACTAGCTTACTCTGTGGTCTTGGGAAAACTCCACACCTCTCTAGGCTGCAAGGTCTTTTCTGGGCCTGACACGATGCTGTTTTTCTGGCTCTAGATAAAGTACCTTTTTAAGCTCTTCACTCATTTGATTTGCTTCGGCAACCAGTGGTCTGAGTTTGATGTAGTCCTGGAATACAGCCAGGACACTGGGGTCTGCTTGGCCATCTCCACTGCTCACAGCACCTGACAAAAGAATGCAAATGAAAGCCTGTCATTTGTTCTCTGATACTTTCCAGCTGTGAACAATTTATAGGCTCATTCATTCATTCATTCATTCATGTTGCCCCTTTTAGCTTTGTCTTGGCTGTACCCTGACAGCAGGCTCTGTGCATTCAAGTCCCATTTTTGGTCTCAAAAAGCCTTTGACCCAAGGTGACTCCATATGTTCAGGGTGGAGATGGGCAATAAAATCCAGTTGGCTAGGGATTATATCTTGAAGTTTCAGCTAGCACGGCAAAGCTTTCTTCTAGCATATTTGGGTGGCTTGAAGGAGGGGGACATGCAGATTATGGGAAGCCCAATACCCTCCCAACATGGGCTCATGCCACCTCTCTAGGGAACTCGCGGCCCTGTAGGTCCCTGCTTGTGGTACACAGCACCCTGGGGCCCTGCAGCCTAACTCCCCAGGACACCCAACTACCTTGTTGAGGACCCACAGTCATCGCTAGCACATGAGCACCTTCAACCCAGGGTCTGAGGCTGGCTCGTGCTGCCCTGTGCTGGGAAGACAGCTGTGCGGTCAGCCGCTGTGAGCAAATGGGTGAGTGGGTGATACTATGGAGACTTGTTTGGCTTTGGTCAAGAACTTCAGCAGAAGAAGAGCAAGGAGGTGAATTTCAAACCAGTTTATTTTGCTAAAATTCTGAGAAAGACACTTTGGTGTAGGGAGAAGGGAGGAACTTGCTGCATTTCGCAGTAATATCCGCTCTCCACCCATGGCTTAAGGCGAACAAAGCGTAGGTGTCTCCCCTGGGAAGTCTCACATCCACCCTCCCTGAACACAGTGAACTCAATGGTACGGGAGAGGAGGCAGGGCCTCCACCTGGCATGCGGGGAGAGGGGCAGGTAGCAGAACTTCTGAATGCCTTCACCAAGGAGGAGTCCAAGACATTTGCAGAGGGTGGAAGAAGACCCTTGCATAGGACAGAAGGTCGCTTTATTTAACTCCAAAACCTTATTTCAGCATTCTTTCCTCCACTCACAGTGCGTATCATTCTCATCTACACTCCTTTGAGCCATCTGTACCTTTATTCCTCAGGGAAACAGTTCAATGAGTTAAACGAATCTTCAATACGGACTCACTCCGTATTTATGTGGGAATCATATTTCAACTTCAAGCACATTGCATTCTGACACAGTAAAAGATAGTTTGCTTAAGGAAAGCAAGAAGGCGCACAGTGAATGCAACTGCTCTCAGATCACCACATGGAAGACGCCAGAAGCTGGCTCGGGGTCCTCACCAAGTTTGTCCACACTCACTCCCTCTGCAGCTGCCCTCTCCAGCTGGAAAAAGTCATAGTCAAATCGGCTCAGGTCCTCACTGCTTCGCTCTGAAGGAAACCCGACATAGAGGTAGGCGCTGCTGGAGCCCAAAATAATGCGGTCCTAGGGAGGAGACACAGACACAGAGGCAGACCTTGGGCGGCGCAAGAGAGAGGTGGGTCGGCCTCTCAGGAGGAGCCAAGGCCCGGTGCCTAACACTAGAAGGCTCTGAGATCTTCCCCTGGGAAATTCTCCACATTTCATGGGAAGAGGCCCATGAAGGAGGAGGGAAGGGCACCATCTTGCTTTTTGTGGGCAGCTCTTACTCCGCCCACCCAGTGCTCCCTGCCAGACACTAAGGCATCTGCAGAGACCAAACAGACCCCTGCCTCGGAGGATGGAAGGAATAACTGTGAAATCTGAACCTGTGGAGAAAAGCACAAGGCTTTAGCAGTGTCCAAAAGGCCGACCACACTGGGGACAGAAGTCCTCCTGCAAGATGGAATATTGAGCAGAGATTTCATGCATGGGACAGTTTGGTGGGCAGGGCCAACCCTGCTGAATAACCAAGAGGAGGTCAGTGTGCCCAGGGCAGCAAGGAGGCTGAAGGCAGGGAAGCTTGGGCAGGGGCCCTAAAAAAGGAGGCTGAAAGGTTTCCAGGAGAGTGATGAGCCCATTTGCCAGTCTCAAAGGGACAGACTGGAGTGGAGAGGGCCAACAGGAGTCCCTGAGGTGGCAGAGACTGCTGAGAGTGAATGAAGAGGCACTGATGTTTGTGAGAGGTTGCACAGTCCCTCCTAAGGACAGGCTCTTAAAACTCACACGTAATAAATGTGAGATCTGGAAGGTATTCTGGAGACTACCTAGTTCGGCCCTCCTTGTTTTGTGGGGAAGGTCCAGAGAAGTACAGTGACTTGCCTAAGGACAATACCAGGTTAAGAGCAGATCTGTCACCCTAGCAGCTGTGCTCATGTCCTTACTACGAGCCATAGCAGGGGCCTGCGAGGTGGGCAGCACCCAGCCATGCCTGGTCCCCCTTGGTGCAACTCGGGGTTTCTTCACAGGAGCCTCCTCTCCTAGCTCTTGGCTGGGACTTAGGTACCTCTGTGGCCCCACGGGAAATTTACCAGATGATGCAGTTTTGTCCTGGTTGTGATAGGCACCCCGTTGACGACAACCTTACATGTGCTGTATGGAGTAACCATCACTTTACCACCCACATTCGTGAAGGAAGCATGTTTATCTGAAATTCTAAAAAGACAAGAGTTTGTCCCAGTCACCCAGGGAGTTACAGTTTCAGTGCCAGTTAGCCTGTTCTCATTTGCTGTATAAGCAAGCCCTCCAAGCTGCTGGAGAACCCTGGGGAGATTTGCTGGGGTCTCCTGAGTGTTGCACTCAGGGTGTGTGAAGACAGAGCAGAGCCCTGCCTTGAGGAGCATAGGGAAGTCAAAGACAGCAAAGCAGTCATTTTGTTAACAAAACAAAGCCCAGTTGAAGCTCTAGAGCTGCAAGGAACCAGCCGACACAGAGATCACTGTGAATCTTCAAAAGCTCATGGGCCAAGGTAGGGAAAATGAAAACGGACATTTCAGTAACCAGGATATGAGGTCAACCTAGGTGCCCTTCCACAGAAGAACAGATGAAGACCATGTGGTATGTGTACACCTGGGAATATTGTTTAACCACCACCAAGGAATGAAATCCAATTATTCTCAGCAACATGTATGGAACCGGAGGACATTCTGTTAAGTGAAATAAGTCAGGCACTAAAAGACAAGTACAGCATGTTCTCATGGGTGTGGAGCTAAAACATTAATCTCAAAGAAGTAAAGAGTAGACAGAAGTTACCAGATCCTGGGAAGGGTGTAGGAGAGGGAGTGTGGAGGGAGGATGGTTAATGGGTATAGGGGTACGGTGGCATGGGAGGAACAATTTGAATGTTCTATAGCACAATAGGGAAACCATGGTTTACAACAATCGATTCAGTATTTCAAAACAGTCAACAAGACTGTGAATGTTCTCAACATAAAGAAATGATAAATGTCTAAGGTGACAGATATGCAAATTACCCTGCTCTGATCATTACTCATTGTATACACGTACTGAAATGTTACACTGCACCCCATAAATATGTACAATTACTGTCAAAAATAAAAAATAGAATTAAACAATAATGCCAGTACGATATGCCAGAACCTATAGAACACCATGAAAGCAGACCTAAGAGGCAAGTCTGTAACTATGAATGCCCACATCAGAGCAAGCCCAAATAAATAACCAAATAATGTACTGCAAGGTCCCAGAAGAACAAGAACAATCCACTTCCAAAGCTGATATAAAGAAGGAAATGATAAAGATCAGAGCAGATATTAATGATATTGAGACTAAAAAAAATACAAAGAATCAATGCATCAAATAAATATCTTTGGAAGGATATACAAAATAGACAAACCCTCAGCCAATCCTATCAAAAAAGGCAAGACCAGCCGGGCATGGTGGCGCACGCCTTTAATCCCAGCACTCGGGAGGCTGAGGTAGGCGGAGCGTTGTGAGTTCAAGGCCGGCTTGGGCTACAACGCAAGCGCAAGGCCGGCCTGAGCTACATAGTGCGACCCTGCCTCAAAAAACCAGGGCCAGGAGTTTGGCTCAGCGACTTACGCGCCTGTCAGGCAGGTGCGAGGTTGTGAACTCGATCCCCAGTGCCACAAAAAAAAAAAAAAAAAAAAAGGCAAGACCCAAGTCAACACAAATAGAAATGAAAAGGTGAAATCACAACAGACACCTCTGAAATCCAGAAGATTACTAGCAACTACTTTGAAAACATGTATGTCAATAAACTGGAGAATCCAGAAGAAATGGGTAGATTCTTATAAAAATAAGAATTATCAAAGCTGAAACAAAAAGATTTAAAAATCCTGAATAATTCAATAACAGGCAATGAAACGGGAGCAGTAATACACAGGTGGGTAGACTAGACAGAATATAGGGACAGAAGGAGCTGCTGCTGTTGGTTGCTGCTGGCTGCTTTGGCTGCCTTCTGCCTGCCGTGAACTGCTTCTCCTCTGCAACGCTCCTCTGCCGTGCCACTTGGCTTTGGAGCCAGCTGACTATGGACTGAAACCTCTACAAATTGTGCACCAAGATAAACCTTTCCTCTTTTAAGTATGGGCGTAGTGTATTTTGACTCAGCAGTGAGAAAAGTAACTAAAACAACCCGCTATTCCTTTTTAGGTATCCTTCCAAAAGAGTTAGACATCTCATTACAGTGTTACATTACATGCCCATGTTTACAGCAGCATAATTCATAATAGCTTAATCTTAGAAGTGCCCTGTATGTCCATCAATAAATAAATGAATAAAGAAAATATGAGGGCCGGGAGTTTGGCTCAGCAGCTTAAGCGCCTGTCTGGCAGGTGCGAGGATGTGAGTTCGATCCCTGGTGCTGCAAAAAAAAAAAAAAAAAAAAAAAAGTGGTATAAGAAGCTGGGCGTGGTGGCGCACGCCTTTAATCCTAGCACTCGGGAGGCTGAGGTAGGCGGAGCGTTGTGGGTTCGAGGCCGGCTTGGGCTACAACGCGAGCGCAAGACCGGCCTGAGCTACATAGTGCGACCCTGCCTCAAAAAACCAGGGCCGGGAGTTTGGCTCAGTGCCTTAAGCGCCTGCCCTGGCAGGTGCGAGGTTGTGAGTTCAATCCCCGGTGCCGGGAAAAAAAGAAAAAAAACAAAACCATGGTATTTATACACAATGGAGTACTACTCTACCCTAAAGAAGGATAAACTTGAGGCACTTTCACCTTGAGATCATGATGTTAAGTGAAATAAACCAGATCCAAGCTTAAATATTACATGATTTCTCTTATATAAGAAACCCAAAATATAAATAAAGAGCAAAATGAAAGATAATAGGAAACAAAGAGACAGATCTTTTGCAAATGGGAAGGGGACCAAGAGATGGAAGGAGGGGAGATGGAAGGAGCTGAAGAAAGAAGATACGTTATGTACATGGACCAAAGCTCCACAGAGAATGTGATCCTTGTGTACTGCAAGCATGCCCTAGTAAAAAACAAAAGCTGAAAATATATATATGTTTTTTAAAAGACATTTCAGAAGAAATGCTTAGGAAGGTGACTCCATAAAGCCCATTTCTGGGCTTTTAGCTATACAAATCCAGACTATGTATGTTAGATTTGGGGCAGAATGTCAGAGGTGTCAATGGGGCTGCTTCCTGATGACATCTGGGTGCCCCAGATGACCAGCTTCCTAACTGCTCTAGGAAGTTGCCGGACTCACTGGCTCTCACGGGGAGTTCTGGATGCTGAGGCACATGTTCGTCTACATCCCTTGTTTCTATGGGGCACAGGGCTCCTGTCGGGAAGGTTTTGACCTCAGGCCATTGAGGGAGTTTGGCCAATTACAGATCTGAATGTTGGGCTAAGGAAGTGGTGTGGAAGGGAGATGAGGGGGTCCCCAGCAAGAGACCCAGAGCAGCCTGGTGGGGCAGGTGAGGCGGTATCAATGGCCCCTGGGGCAGCACATCTCCTGCGAGGGTCCACGTGCTCTTCCTGGGAGGGCTGAGGCACTCTGGGAGGGCTGTCAGCAAGTCCTGTTTCCCAAGGAGCCAGTCACGCCTGCTGGCCAGAGACGTGTGGGCAGTTAGGACACTGGTCCTGGAAGCAGGAGAGAACCCCAGAGCAGTGACTTCCCAAACCAAAGCACAGAGCTTGGGGGCTCTGATTGTGTAAAACTGGACCGAGTTTCATATCAACTGCTATAGGGGATGCCTGGAGGAGTCTTTGGGGGGCTTTCACCTGTTAGTCCAATCAGTGAATGTTCCAAGCACCGAGAGCTGAGGATGTAGTTGCCTTTGGAGATGAGACCACAAAAGCTATGAGCCACCTACAATGGGGTTGCCCGTTCAGCTCTGTTTCCTGGCCAGATCCCCTCATTTCCGTTTGTGAAGAATCACCGCAGAGACTTTTGTCACTGACATCTCCTTATTTCCCAAGACCAGAGCCAAGGAAACAGTGAGCCTGGTCCAGGAGATTTCAGTTAGAGAACAAGACCCTTCCCAAACCTCATCACACAGTGGGTCATGAGGGAGGACCTCAACTTTGTCCAGTAGCATCTGTGACCTGGGTGCCCACAACCAGATGACCTTCCAGCACTGCCTCTGTATCACGAGGTTCTGATTTTCTAATCCTGGACAAAGACACTAATTCACAGAAACTCACCCCAGGCCTTGAAGAGTGATAGCATTGGAAGCAGCCCGACCAGCGTCACAGGACCCTGAAAAGAGTTAGGACAGCTCACCTTCAGTGGTCAGGATTTGACATTAACAGCACAACACAGCTGCTGTTTTCTTCAGAATAAGCATGAGAAGGGGTTTTCCTGCTGGGCTTGTCAGTCTCAGTGGTACCTGGGTATGACTTTGCTTTATGGATTTTTTTTTACCTTCTGCCCTTTTTCATGGCAGTCTTAGCTTTTTAAAAGTTATACCTTCTTCATGGGCATTTTGGAGAAAGAAATCAGACGATACCAGGTCTTAAAAGACACTGGGGAGCCTGGCACAGGAGAGGCTCTTTGAAGACCTGTCTCTGGTTCTGTCTAGTGACAGTCACAGGGGGACATCGAGAGTGTCACCTACAGCTGTCAGGCAGCCCTGGCCTGCACCTCTTTGCCCCCGCTAATGTCCTGGAAGCCACGCCTATCTTAGCAGCCGGGGAGCCAGGGCTCACTGCGGTGCTGCGTGCTGTATTCCAACACACTCAGTGTTCATTTAGGTCAAAGAGATATTTCAAGGTTCCAAACCATGGAATGAGAACGTGGTAAAATCCATGGCTCCCGCTGCAGCCTCAGTAGCCCCTTCCTGCCAGGATGCACCAGCAGCATCGAGGAGACTGAGAAGATGGCTTTGGGCATGGAGAGTGCCTGTTCTTAAGAAAGATGGAGGTGAAACACCTGTTGATTTCATGCCTCCCACAAGCTTTGACACTGGGCTGAATGAATACAAAGCCTTTGTCTCCAGGTAGACAGACTCCCAAGGCACCATTTATGCTCTAGAGCTTTCTGAAGGACTTTCCTTGAAAGTACCCTCTTTCCCCCAAAATGAGACCTCGCTGGAGAATACTCAGCCTTGAAAACTAGAGATCAAAAACGCCAGCCCCAGTCAGCCTGTCCTGGAATTTTAGTTTTCAAGATTGAGTATTTTCCAGCGAGGTCTCATTACCAGGGACACACGGTATACCCTTGCCTAGTCCCTTCCATGTTTCTATTCCGGCTTCCCCATTTCCTGGGAGCAAATGTTTAACAAATTATCTCCACCTGAAACATTGTCTGAAGGTTTATTTCTGGGAAAATTCTACCTTACACGCCAGGCTAATGGTGGGTAACCTTTAAGGAAACAAGAGGTTATAAATGATTGGTTATATACATTTTTGCATGGCTACATTAATTAAAACAAGTATATCTTACTCTGTCACATAAAAAATATAAAATGTTTTGATGAAAATAGAACCATGCCTGAATAACAGATAAACAAAATATGGTATTTACATACAATGGAATATTATTCAGCCTTTAAAAAGAAGTTTTCATGTGTTCTACAACATGGGTAAACTTAAATCAGCCCTCATAGGACAAATACAGTATGATTCTACTTATATTTAAGTTACCTGCAATAGTCAAACTCACAGGCACAGGAACTTGAGTGGTGGTTTCCAGGGGCTGGGAGAGTAGGGAGTCAGTTTTCAGTGGGTTCAGTTTGAGATGATGAGAGGGAGCTCTGGAGATGGATGCTGGTTACACAAGAATGTGAAGGTGCTTAATGCCCCTTATGAGTATACTCTTAAAAATGCTTTAAGTATTATGTACCACAGGTTCTTGGCTGTGTTGTGTTGTGTTGTGTTGTGTTGAGATAGGCTCTCACTGTGTAATTCAGACTGATCTTGAACTCACTGTAGCCCAGGCTGGCCTTGAATTCACAGCAATCCTCCTGCCTCAGCTTCCCAAGTACTGGGATTACAGGCATGTGCCACCATGCCCGGAGTCAAAAATCAAAAAAGAAGGGAAAGGAGGTGAATGGGCAAGAAGGAAACTCTGCCAGAGGCAGAGCAGGACCAGGGCAGGGGAAGAGTGAATACCAGTGTGAATGAAGTACTTGAGGACTCCTGAGAGCTGCGGGTCCTCGTTGACATTGAGAAGGTGAGGCAGGGTCTTCATCAGCTGCCGCTCCTGGAGGAGGGACGGAGAGAATTGTGTCACCAGGCTGCACCCTCCCTGTCCACTCCTGCAGCGGCTTGGGGCTGGGGGCGGAAGCTGAGGGGGGAAAGCGGCCAAGCAGCGCTGGGTACCCGGAGTCCGTGGCAGGGCTGGGGTCAGCTGTCAGGAGCCGGAGTGCATCTGGACAGGACTCTTCCAAGGCACAGCCGCCTGCCATCCTGCCCTCCTCTCACCAGCTGCCCTGGTGCTGCCCACTCCTCGACTTCTGCCCCACCAGTCTCTTTGGGCCCTGGGGTCCTCGGGCTCCCTGCTCCCGGCTGTCTGGATGCCCCATCAGCAGCCCCTTGCTGGGTCTCCCTTCACCCTTCCATCCTCCCAATGCCCTGCAACTGCTTAATTGGTCACTAGGTGTTGATGGCAAAAAAGGACACTTTGCATTAACCTTTCCCTGGTTACCTAAGTGCATTTCACTCTTTATAGCAAGTATTGGCTGGTATGCTGACAGAGGATTGACAGTCAGACAGGACTGGGATAAACTCTACAGGCACAAGGAAATTGTGCGTGTGCGTGTGTGTGTGTGTGTATGTGTGTGTGGTGCTGGGGATGGAACCTGGGGCTTCATGCATGGTAGGCAAGTGCTCTACCACTGAGCCAAACCTCTAATTCCACGCAAGGAGAACTTTTAATTTTTAAAATTCATTCTGATTAAAGAGTAAAGAGGATAAAAATCCCTCCGACTGGCATGATACATGCAGAACACAAATCCCCTACATCTGTGCTGAGTCCTACTTGGCCCAAGAGTCACAGGCCCTGCCGCCCTCACACAGCATGTTGCTTTAGCAGGGCTTCCAGCTGCAACCCTCTTTGTCCTGCCTTTAGAATCCTTGGCCCCTGTCTTCATCCGGGTTCCTGATGCCGCAGACCCCTCCCACTCCACTCCTGCCACCTGCAGCCTCGTCTAGGCTCCTGAGGCCTCTAAAACCCAGGGTGGGCTCTCCCACCTGTCCTGTGTTCCAGCTCTGACCTATAACTTTGGGGTATACCTGGAGCCTCATGGCTGTAAAGGTGTGGTGGGGTGGGGGTAGCAAGGGGAGGCAGGGAGGGCATCTCCCTCACCCCTGGATGAGATTCACATTACAGCCCCGGGGCTGGGGATGTAGCCCAGTCACAGAGCACTTGTCTAGATTTTGCAAAGCCCTGGTTTCTATGTCTAGCACCAGAAAACAAATCTATATTTATATCACAGGCCACTGTGATCTGATATTGGCAGTGAGTGCCAGAGAGAGACCATGGCTCAGGCCACTCCATACAGTCCCAGGGTACAACTCGTAGCATTCAAATTCTCCCCAAACTCTGATCATCAGCAGCCTTGAATTCCGTGCTCAGCCACACTCATCAGTGCCCACCGAGACCTTGCTGGCTCCCTTCCTTTCATGCCCTGCCACTCTCCCCCAGCTCCCTCAGGAATAATAAGTCCTATATCATGTGTCCCATCTTACATGTTCACAGGCAAAGCCTCACCGTGCTTGGGAAGCTGCCGCGTCCTTCTCTAGCCATGTTCTGCTGACAAAGTCCAAACATGGAAGAAAATAGACCCATGTTCTGTTGACAAGGTCCAAACATGGAAGAAAATAGACCCATGTTCTGCTGACAAAGTCCAAACATGGAAGAAAATAGACCCATGTTCTGTAGACAAGGTCCAAACATGGAAGAAAATAGACCCATGTTCTGCTGACAAGGTCCAAACATGGAAGAAAATAGACCCATGTTCTGTTGACAAGGTCCAAACATGGAAGGAGGACATCTTCTAAGAAAAGACCGCAGCATAAAAATTGGCTTTGTGGGAATGGGTTAATGTTTCTTGGGAACTATTGTGTTAACTTGTGCTCTGATCCAGTTCAGAAAATTTCTCTGCTTTCTTTCCCATGCACAAAATCAGTAAACAAAGTACAGACTCCCTAAAAACAAAGGGATAAGTAATAAAATGTTTTTCTACAATTAATGGTGTAGTGGTCTGATACCGACTCAGACCGATGAAGCCAAGGCCAGAGTAGAAGTTTGAGAGCCTTTAATGATAATAATAATGACCAGCTGGCTGGGGCTGCCTGGGAACCTCCATGCAGAGAGGCCGACATGCTACTATGTCTTGTCTTTTAAGAGAGACAAGGTAAATAACACATCCTTGCAGCTGTGAGAACATCGCAGGGAGATAGGGGGGCTATATCATGGCTGAATATGGTCTTGTGTTTTGCAGGCTTTTAGCTAGGCTACCACAATGGAGCATTTAGAACAATTTGACCCCCTATAGTACATTAGACCTCCCTAAATCAAGATTGATATTTTAAAGCAACTGTTAAGATTTTTTCCCCATAGGTAAATGGGGAAACTTGATTCAACTAATTGAAAACCAGTCAGCAATCTATTAGTAGCCAAAACACGCTTCAAGGTCTTTAACTAAGTATAAACTTTCTGCCTATGCTGACAAATCATGTATGCTGACGAATCATGTAACCATAGAAACACCTGTTGATCTCATTCTTGTTATCTAAACTTTCAACCCTTGCCAAAAAAGAAACTACAAATTATTCTGTTAGAGCTTGCAAAAGTAGTAACAGTAGTAGTAGTAAAAGCAACAAACGAAGTAGATTCACAGTCTCTGAGCTGTTTGTATGTCTGTTCTCCACGTGCCGACACTCAGCCCACCTTCAGAGACTCTGTGGACGTAGCCCAGCTGGACCACAGCAGGAAGCTGTTATGGTTTGTGTCTAGATGCCCCCTACCAAAGCCTCTTGCAATCATAGATTGGGCTTTTTCAGAGGTGGCTGGACCTAGTGTGTGACACTGGGATTGATTCATGGTGCAATGCCAGGATCAAGGGCATGAGGATTAAGGGTGTGAGTGATACCTGCCCTGAGTAGACTCGATGAGATATAAGGGATCGAAAGATCCACGGTTGTCCCTTATAGCTTTGCTACCTACTGCCCACCATGAACTGTTTCTCCTTTGCACTGCCTTTTGCTGTGCCTCCCTGTGTTGGAGCCAATCAATTATGAACTGAACCTCTATAAACTGTGAGCTAAATAAACCTTTTCCCCTTTAACTTTGGGTGTCTGTGGAGGACCACCTGGCTGACTCTCCTTGAAAGAAGAGCAATTATCTCCATTTTGGCTAAACCTGGCCCTGTTTCCATGTGTTGATATATACAGAGCTGGCTAGGACTTTTCTTTATCCCCTCAATTTGCTTTAAGCAATGCGATCAGTCTAGCTGAGGTACTGATGTGTAGTATTTGAAGCAAGGCAACAGGTCAGCGTTACCCACACTGATAGCTCCCCAGGAACATGTGTGAGCCAAGCGGGAGGGAAAGCCATGCTCCATGTTGCAACTGGGATCGAGCTTTGAGATAAGAGGCTCTGATTTCTCAAGGCATAAAAGATTACCCATCAGAGCTGAAGCAATGACCCTAAAACATTAGATACTGCCTCAAGCTGTGTTATGCAGATTACTCCTTCTGCATATACTTCTCTCTGCATATTACAGAGGTGATTTCAGGCCACCTACCAAGCCCAATTCACAGCACTCACGTACTTCCCACCACTCTCCCAGTAGCTCATCCCTGAGCCACTACCCTCATCAAGAGTTAATAAAACCTGGGTTTGGCCCTGGGTCCAGGCCTTTGTTCCTATTAACCATCACCCTAGCTGGATTTAGGACTCTCTTGGCTCCCCACAACTATAGATAAGCCTTCGTGTCTTTATTCTAGCTGTGGGTTGCACTGGGAGTGGCAGATTGGGATGAAGTCACTACAATTCTAGTAACTTTTCCATGGGATTACGAATATAAACTTCCTAGACAGTGATAAGATCTGGAAAGGGCTCTCTATAGGTGTTGGGGACTTTGTATCAGCAACGAGAAAAGTAACTAAGACAGGGGTCTCCACGTATGGGGTGGAGACTGTCCTCGGCAGCGGGGAGGGAGGCTCACCAGGGCCATGGCCGCGTACTGCTGCTCCCACTCCCTCTGTGCCTGCTCCAGCAGGTGTGCCCAGGTTCCCCGGGCAGCAAGTGTCCCCAGATGGTGCTCTGCCAGGAAAGAACAGAGGATTTTAAACTCTAGGAGGAGGGAGCATTTTAAGTACCAGGCCCAAGGAGTCAGGGATGAAGCACAGAGTCACTCCAGGACTCTCAACTGCGTTATCAGTGAAGATGGGGACCCCACAGAGGGGAAGCTGAGCTGCACGCGAGTATGGAGAATGCATCGGGTGAGGCCTGCGATGAGCAGCATGGCTGTGTAACTTATAAGGCCCTAGGGCAAGAAGGTCCCTCTGCAGGGAGTTTTCTCTCTCTTTCCTGTAGGCACATGAGGGGTTTCATCTCTGACCATCATTGTAGGGAATTCCCTACGAGGCCATGCAATTCAGGAAGAACCACAGATTTTATCTTCATTGTCTTGCACGTATTTTATGTCTTTGCTTATGAATAATGGAAATTAGATGCCACATATAGATCAACATCCAACACATCCAGGTTTTGATGTTAGAGATGCTTGTTACAACCAGATGCAGGCAAGGATCAGCCATGCGCACAACCCTTAGTAAGGGCTTTGTCAAGGAGGAAGCCCTGGAAATGTTCCTGGCAGAGCTGCCAGAACCGTGTCTGACACTGTGATGAATGGGACCATGGAGAGGAAGGGCTGGCACAAGATTGTCCAGTTGGGGAGGGGACAAGGAACCAGGGTTAAGAGCATGAGTGTGACAGAGCACTAAACATAGAAGTTTTGGGCTTTTTTATGATGCTGTTTTGATGTTGAACACCTTACCAATTTTATGTCAACAGCTTTCTAGTTCAACTTTATCATCCATCCCATTTTCAACCATTAATGGGCATAAAATATACATGTGGCATAAAAAAATACATGGTGAATTTTTAAATTTGAAAAGATTTATTACAGTGAAAGACACATTGTCGTGAATCCCCTCAAAATACTCTCTCTGGCCTTGATCACACTTACCCCCTTCTTCAGAACCACTTTCTGGAGAAGTTCCAGAAGTCCCCTTCTCTGAGTGTCTTCAATTGTACTCTTGTGGCTGCCTCAATGTCCTGAATCAATTTGATTGTCATCATTTTGATTTGCGGAAAGAGTCAAAGATCACATGGTGAATGAGGACACACTGTAATGTTTTTACAAGGCTGCCTTTCCGCTGGATGGCAGTCGGCAGCAATGTTCACCGATTTTTAATCATACCTTGTAAAAACACTTGTAAAGGACTTGCAGAACTGCTTCAGATAGTGGCGAGAGTGATGGGATAACTTATGACAAACCAACTGCCGACAACCATAATACTAAGTAGGGAGGAAACTAAAGGCTTCCCCTCTAAAATGAGAAACAAGACAAGATGTGCACTGTTACCACTGCTATTAAATGTAATTGTCAAAATATTAACCAGAAGAATCAGGCAAGAGAAACAATTAACAAGGATATGCATAGAAAAGGAAGAAGTCAAATTATCATTATTTACAGATGACATAATCCTCTACATAGAAGACCTAAAAATTCCACCAAAAGGCTCCTAGTATTAATAACCAAATTCAGCAAGGTACAAAGTCAACACACAAAAATCAGTAGCATTCCTGAACATCAGTAAGCAACTCACCTAGGAAGAAATTAGGGAAACAACACTTTTCATAATAGCATTGAGAAAAAGTAAATACTTAGGAGTTAACCTAACAAAGGAAGTTCACAAACTATAGTACTCTGAAAAATGAGACCAAAGAGAACATCAGAAAATGGAAAGACAGTCTCTGTTCCTGGATAAGCAGAACCAATATAATCAAAATGGCCATACTTCCAAAACTGATATACAGGTTTAAAGTAATCCCAATTGCAATACCAATAGCATTTCTCACAGAACTAGAGAAAACAACTCTAAAATTTAGATGGAACCAGAAGAGTTCCAACATAGTAAAAGCAATCCTGGGCAATAAGAGAAAGGTAGGAGGAATCACAGCTCCAGACTTTAATTTATACTACAAAGCTACAATGATCAAAACAGTATGGTATTAGGGGGGAAAACAGACATGTGGATCAAGGAAACAGAACAAAGGATGCAGAATAACTTCAAGCACATTCAGCTAACTGATCTTTGACAAAGGGGCCAAAAACTTAGGCTGGAGGAAAGATAGAACCTCTTCAACAAATGGTACCAGGAAAACTGGCAGTCCACATGCAGAAGGTTCAATCTAGAATCATATCTCTTACCATGGAAATTAAAATCAAGATGGGTCAAATATCTAAGTATTAACATAGAAACAATCTTCTGGAAAACAAAACAAGTAAAACTCTTAAAGACATAGGCATAGGCAAGGACTTTCTGAACAG
Source organism: Dasyprocta punctata (assembly GCA_004363535.1). NCBI lineage: Eukaryota > Metazoa > Chordata > Mammalia > Rodentia > Dasyproctidae > Dasyprocta > Dasyprocta punctata. The sequence goes on along the minus strand of RJWM01019595.1, from coordinate 11,729 downwards.
AACTCCAGTTGCACCAAGAATTGACAAATTAAACTTCTATACAGCAAAGAAAACAGCCAACAGAATAAAGAGAAACGGAAAATGGAAATATTTTGTCAGGTATTCTTTGGACAGAGGACTAAAGTTAAGAATATATAGAGAACACCCCAAAATTAGATCTTCCCCTAAAATAAAAGACCCAATCAAAAAAATGGCAACTGAAATAAACAGACATTCCTTAGAAGGAGAACTACAAATGGCCAATAAATATATGAAAAAATGTTCAACTTCACTATTTGAGAAATGCAGATTGAAGCAACTCTATGATTCCATCTCACTCCAGAAAGAACGGCTATCATCAAGAAATCAGATAACAATAAATTCTAGTTAGGTTGTTGGTGGGAATATAAACTAGTACAGCCATTGTGGAAATATTATGGAGATTCCTCAAAAAACTAAAGCAGGAAATTTCATTCAATCCAGTTATTCTCCTTCTAGATATCTTCCCAAAAGAGTTAAAGTTATCATATTACAGTGATACATCTATATCCATGTTTATAGCAGCACAATTCATAATAGCTAAATCTTGGAAGGGGCCTATATGTCAATTACTAGATGAACAAATAAAGAAAATTTATTTATAAACAATAGAGTACTATGCAGCCATAAAAGAGGATAAACTTGAATCATCTGTAGGAAAATGAATATAACTTGAGACCACAAAATAAAGTGAAATGAATGAGACACACAAGCTTAAATATCACATGCTTTCTCTTACATGATAAATGCAAAATACAAATAAAGATCAAAATAAAAGATAGATAATAGGAAAAAAACAGATGGAAGGAATAGGAGGGAGGTTAGTGAAAAATGCAGCAGGGGGTAAAATTAGTGGAAGCAAAAAGAATTAACATGTGTTATGCACATGTACCAACTCTTCATGATGTATGTAGTCTTTATGTACTACAAACATGTACTAGTGAAAATTAAAAATAAAAAAGAATTATGGGATATGTGTGTTCAAAGTGAGAGGACTATTTTGAGGGATATTAACAGTAATGTGTCTTTTACTGTAATAATTTTTAAAATTTAAGCCTTCACTCTGTATTGTGATTACTCATTCTATGTCTTGTATAATACATGTCTTGTATGTGTTGTATATCTTCATGGTGCCAAACTGAAAATTTAAAGCAGTGATTCTGGATGACTGTGTGTTAGAATCACCTGCACACTTTAACAGACATTTGAAGCAGAGTTAGAGACATTCAAAGTCAAAGGGCAGATGTGCTCCAGGAACTTAATTCAGGATCTGTTACTCATTAAAAGTATGGTATGAGCTGGGAGTGGTGGTGCATACCTTTAATGCCAGCACTTGAGAGGCTGAGGCAGGAGGATCATTGTGAGTTTGAGACCAGCCTGGGCTACAAAGTAAGTTCAAGGCCAGCCTGAACTGCATAGTGAGACCCTGACTCAAAAAATAGGGATGGGGACTTAGCTCAATGGCATAAGCACCTGCCTGGGAGGCGCGAGGTTGTGAGTTCGATCCCTGGTACCAATAAATAAATAAATAAATAAAAAGTATGGTATGGACTCTTCTCTAGTCCTTCAGCCTCCTGATTTTACCGACCCTCACCAAGTAGGTGCAACATTACAACCAGGATGCCCTCAACCTACTTTCTACAAGAATAAACTAGATAAGATCACTGAAGTAGAACAGAGGACAAACTCACCTGTTACTAATAGCATGATTTGTATTTACTTTTGAGGCAGTTGGGGATTTAAATCCGCCTTTTGCAAAGAAACAGTGACTCTTCACAGACGCCCAAATGGTAACTAAAAACGGGATAAAGCTTGTCATCTCCACCTTCACTCTGTATCTGCCTCCTCTATCACCATAGAACTTCAGCTCGCATCCCTGCTTAGCTCGGCAGGTAGGCCTGTTAGCCACTTAAGGAATGCCTACTTAAAATCTGGTAACATAAGGTTTATTAGTTATGACTTTACCTAACTTATTCCCTTCAGACTGTGGACATAAAGACGAGATTAGCAGGGACACTTGACTATCACCCTTTGCTCCAGAATCCCTGGAATGAGTACCTAGAAGTCTCTGGCCAGTCACAAAACCTGCAGTAACCTTGGACTCTGGCAGAGCTTCTGCAAACTGTGGCTGCCCCCTTCCCAAGCAAAAGCAATTGTCTCTTGGGAACAGACTTGCCCTTCAAGCCATAAAAATTCTCCAGAGCTGCAAAATCAGAACTGAGATAACGACCAACCAGATCTTAGCTCCCCTCAGCCACCCATAACATCTTGTACCTTTTCCTTTGAGCTGGGTTCCCCTCTGTTCCCAAACTGCAGCTCATTCTGTCTTTTCTCTTACTTTCCAATTAAAACTTTTGCCTGTAAATACCCGCTATTGCTTTGGTTTTCATTTCCATTATTATTGAAGCAAGGACCCACACTCACTAAACCTACACAGCTTGGCCATCCCACGCTAGCCTGACGTTCTGAGTTAGTTGGTCTGTGGGGAGCCCAGTTGACAGGTCAAGCACTAAACTAGAAGAGGTGGTGGCTGCTGATGTATCCTAAGCTATCACCTCATTTAACTGCATGAAGTCATAAATGCCAAACGCTATCTGGCGCCCCAACAGTGTGTTAAGGAAAATGGCAGTCCTGGTAGAAATGATAGCCTCAAATAAAATCACAGAGAAAGACACTAAAATAGCTATTTTAAAAGGCAGGGCTACTATTTCTTATAACTGCTTGTGAGTCTCCACTGTCCTTAAAATAAAGTTTCTTTTTTGTTTTTTAAAGGTAAGCCAAAATATCTTATACAAAGCCCCAGAGGCCCCTCCCACTTGCCTTGAGCTCCCTCCTCTTCCACCCAGGTGTCCTTCCCCAGCTCCAGGCCCAGCTCCAGGCCTCCAACCCCAGCCCCTGGGCATTAACCAGCTCAGACCCCTCCTTGTTCCAGTCAAGGATTGAACATAGCTGACTCAGTTTACCTGCCACTCCAGAGTTTCCACATCCGAGGAGTAGTTTGTTGTTCTCTGCCCTTGACTCTCTTGCCAGTGTACAGGTGTTGACAACAGCTTTGTTCCGGACCTTTTTAGCCCTTTCATGAGCAAACACAAACACTCTCTCAGATCCTTTTCTGGCTGCAGCAGAACTACCAGACCCAGAGCTGCAGAAGTGTTCTCAGAGGCCATGCAGAGCGGGAGTCTGTCCCTGCTTGGTCACCAGAGATTCCGTCCTGCCCAGTTCCAGTTCCACTAAACCATGAAGGCCAAAAGCGACTTCCATAACTTGGGTGGTTCAAATAAACACAGGTGGCTCAGCTGGACTGTGCCAGGCCTGGGTGTCCTGAGGCCCAAACACACTTTGCTATTTGAGAATCTGTACAATCACCTTTGCTGCTGCTGGAATCACTGAAACCCTAGAGCCATGAGCTACTGTTCTGCCATGTCCCCCAGGCCAGGAGGGACTTAGAAGTCTTTGGGTTCATTCCTCCCTGGGATCACCAAAGAACACATGGAATACTTCAAATCTTGCACAGGGCATACTTTACTAAAACACAGCTGGTTCTTTACTGGAACACCTTGTATCTTGTAGTGTGCATGTGTGTGCGTGTGTGTGTGTATGTGTGTCCAAGTACACACATCTGCATGTTGGGGATCAAACCCAGGACAGTTTGCATGCAAAGCGTAAGCGCTGTCTCTGAACCACAATTCTAACCAGCGTCCTGTATTTTCATTTGCTGAGTGTGGTAACCTCACTCCTCTGATTTTACACAGGAGAGATTGAAACAGTCACAGGCAAGGCTGGCCTGAGTTACACAGTGCACAGCAAACCTGTTTTTGTCCTCCGCGGCATCGCCTCTCCCGCAAAAACTGCTGGCAACACATGTGCATCTGATAGGCAGGGAGAAAACTAGTATTCTAGATACTGTGCAAGCAGAAATTCAACCTAAAGACCTGAGTTTGCATTGCTGGAAGAAAATGCCGAATGACGTGAAACACTGAGGTTGTGCTGTGAGGGGTGAGAATGAAGGTGTCACACAGACACAAGTGACAAACTGAGAAGACAGCAGAAAGGACGGCTATAAGGAAAGGAGATCATTTGGTGGCATAATGATAACCCTTATTTCCAAGCATCCCTTGGATGCCAAGCAGAACTTTGCAGAAATGAACAGTTTAACAGTGTGTGAGGGAGAAGAAGGCCAGAGGCTCAGCCTATTTTGGGGGTCACATACCTGCCTGTGCTGATCTATGTGACTTACAAGCCCTGAGACCTGACAAGTGACACCTGGGGCTGCCAAATAACCTTCATTCTCCAAACTCCTGGGAATGCAGGGTCAGAACACTCTGCTCCTCTCTGTCTTGATCAGAGCTGCAGGGACGGCTCCTCAGTCTCTGCCTTGGGGTGGGAAGGAGGAGTGGGGACCTCGTGGGGCAGGTTTCCACTCACAGTCAAGCTCGCCTTTCTCACAGCAATCAGGAGAGGCAGGGATATAGGATGAACTGCAGATGCCGGCAGTGAAGAGTAAGAGCACAGCTTGGGACAGCCGCCTGCCGGAGCTAACCGTGCACAGCGCGTTTCCCAGGCCAGGCAGATGGCAAGCAAACAGGCGGTCACAGCCTCCCCCAGTGAAGAGGCACCTATGACCTCCAGGCCTTTTCCAAAGAGTGTAATCCCCGCATGGACCCGGTCAGATGAGCTAACCAAGCGAAGGAGATGCTGACACGTTCAAAGGGAGTCACTGGAAGCTCCTCTGTCTCATAGATCATCTTCACTTATTATTAGCCCAAACACTCCCTGTCTGGCTGGATTCTCTCCCTGGGTAAGAGGACTATGTGAACAGTCATGGTATTTGGCAGGAAACTACAGGGAGACATATAACAAATCACAACGGAATTGGCATCTGTGCCTCCCCCATCCAAGCCCACGACTCCTGTCCTCTCCTAGGACTTGAGAGACAGAATGCTTTCTTTTTTCTTTCTTTTATTTCCTTTCATTTCTCTGTTACACATAATCTTGTTTTCCTTCTCCTGGGTCCTCACCCCCACAGACCAACCTACCTAGCAGGAGCGCCCTGGAAAAGGTTGCCTGACACAGAACCACCCAGGTAAAGAAATACTCATAAACGTACCTTTCAGCATATCTCAGTGTTGACAAAGTTTCCTCATAGCAGATGTCAGCTGGACTTATGGCTGCGATCTGTAAAAACATTCCTCGCAGATTTATTATTTATATAGGACTTTATTACTATTGATGTTGTGAAAACAGCTAACGGTCACAGAACAGTTTTGTATCTTATAACTTACAGGATTGTTCAAATCTTGTAACTCAGAAAACTAGGCTTAGAGAAAAATAATAACTGGCCGAGCTGGAGTTCGAACCCACTTCTGACTCACTCTAATCCCCATGCCGCTGAACTTAGAACCACATTGTTCTCAGTGTTGGGTTCCCAGTGATTTTCTCAGGGAGTCCAGTGATTGGTTTAAAGTCAGCAATGCAAAAAATCAGTAAGAACTGCTTATGCCTTCCCAGTCATTTTAATGGTTTCAAGTCTGGGTGTTGATTTTGGAGTCATGGTTCTAGAATTTAGAAAACAAACTTCTCCAATCAGAACCTTTTTGATGACTCGGAGGTGGGCAGGTTCACTATTGGTGATCGGGGGCAACGTCATAACTGTCCTCATGGGAGCACATGATTTGTGGACCTGCACCCTCAGCCTGGCAAAGACATCTATAACCCTTTTTGTTTTCAGTATGGGGACTGAATCCAGGAAGCCTTGAGCTACATCTCCAGCCCTTTTACAATTTTATTTTGAGACAGAATCTTGCTAAATTGCCTAGGCTGGCCTTGAGTTTGCCACCCTTCTGCTCAACCTCCTGAGGAGCAGGGATTACAGGTATGCACCACCACACCCAGCTACTCTAGTTTTAAAGCTTGTTCGTTTGTATCACCTCACTTATCATCCCAAGAGTGTTTTCAGCTGGCCATTGTTACTAGCTCCACTTTAGAAATGAAGGCAATGAGATTTCAAGATCTGTGCTAAAATTGGGACTGGTGCTGTGGAGCCTCTAGAGATTGGAGGTTGGCCTTGCAGAATCTGTTTTATTTCCTTCCTGAGATCATCAGTGATCCCCTTTCACCTCCTCTCCCTAACATTCTTTGTTAAGTCATCGTAAGGAGAGCTGGGATGTAGCTCAGAGGAACAGCACGTGCTTAGTATATACAAGACCCTTCCTTCAATCCCCAGCACTAAAAACCCCAAACACATTAGAACAATAATTAAAAGCACAGTAATGCTTTCAGACAGCCCTTTCCAGTCTTCCAGGGGTAATCTTGCCTAAGTGCTCACCTAGACCTGGTCCTGTTGGCCTCACTGTCTCGGATGATTTTGTATACATCTGCTTAGACCTGTTAGATTTTAGTCTGATATTCAGAGGGTGTGCTGTGGGCCTTATGCTGTTGCTGCTGCTGCTGCTGTCAGAGTGCTGGGGTGATGCCTGGCCCCCACGAAAGTTAAGTGAGTGCTCTACCACAGAGCTACACCCCAGTCCCTAGGGGCACAGTTTTATTGCAGGTTCTTGAGGAGTGGCCCACGGAGCCCCACAGGTAACCAACAATCAAATAACTTTCAAAGTACTTAGAATAGGCAAGATTAAAAGATAAACTTAAGGATGTGTTTTACTGTGAATTTGGGAGGAGAGACAGCCTCCCAGGTCTCAGCAGGGATCTCTTCAACAGGACCCCACAGGAAGCAGAGTCTGCCTGGGTTTGTCCCTCTCTGCAGCTGGTGAGCAAAGAGCCTGATTTTAACTCACTTGGTCAGCGCACTCTGAGGGCAGGGCAGGCACTCTGCACCAACGGTCTGCGGTCTTTGCGAAGGTGACAGACCAAGTGGCTCTCCTGATGGTGCGCCTGCTTCCTACAGAACTGATGTCCAACCTTGCCATGAGGTGACTGCTGGTTGAGAATGGCATACCTTTGCCAGGGTTAGGTTCTAAGTCGTTTGGGTTTTTTCTGATAGTAAAAGTAATACATGTTCTAGGCTGAAATGGAGCCCAGCACACACCAGGCCCTGGGTTCCATCCCCAGCACTGCAAAAACAAAACAAAAAATACGTGTTCCTGAAAATTACAGAAAAGAACAAATTAAAAATTAGAGTTAGTAATAGAAAAGCTTGATTTGGACACTGTAGTAGAAGAGGCACCAGGGGGCACGTGGTAACGTGTGAGCAGGTCATGGCAAAGTGCTGTATTATGGAGAGGAATTTTAATCGTAACGCCAATGTCAATACCATAATAACTAAATCAGTCTAAAATGTGGTAAGAAAGTGGTTTTACCAAAGTAGTTCTGCTGTTCCCACCCAGAGCCGACTGGAGCAGTTTGGTCAGGACAGAGTCTCGGTAGGGAATGTGCAGGACTTTCTTCCTCAGGGCGGCGTCAGCCAGGGCACTGGATGGAAAGGAAACAAACAGTAGCATAGAAGAGGGCATCCGGAAGAACCTGCCTCCCTGGGGGTAACTCAGGGACAACCCATAAATCTCACTGGATCCCCCCAAACCCAACAATAACACAGAAGAGCAGAGATACTTCCATGCAGAGAGACCAAAGCAAGACACAGCAGGCCACCACTCCCGCTCTGGGAGTGCTGGGGAAGCTGGGACCAAGAAACTAACACACTGAACCCAGAAGGGGCTGTGTTGTTAATTTGTGCAGGACCAGGACCCAGGAGTGGCAGGAAGTCCTTTTCTTGTCTTTTGTTCACACTTCCTCAATAGGAGAGGGGAATGAGAAGTCCCCACCCTGCTCCAGGAGACTACAAAGAAGGCAGTGTAAACCCTGGTGAAGTGGCCAGACCTGCAGTTCCAGCTGCTTGGGAGGGCGAGGCAGGGGGATCACTTGAGCCTAAGAGTTTGGGGTCAGTCTGGGCACACAGCAAGATATCACCTCAAACAAAAAATAAAACAAAACAAAACAAAATGAAAAGGAGTGTTGGCATCAAAGGGAATAAAGAAAAGAAATGAGGAAATCTCATTTCTAAGAAATTATAATCACAAGAAGGGAAAAAGAAATCCATAAAATTAAGACAACTTATTGGAAAACAAGTTGTATTGGGTGATAATGCAGTGTACCCCCAAGTCCTCATATAATTTTGATGGGGCTGAGTTATTGGTTTGTTATTGGTTTATTGATTTGACACTGTGAGCGCTGTGCCCGCCCAGGGGTGGAGCTGACATACAGCGTAAGGGAAGGTGGGTCTTCCCCTTCCGCCCTCTCTCTCTCTCTCTTGCCAGTGTGGCTTGCGGCTTGCAGCTTGCAGCCGCCATGAACTGTAGCCCCATCACCCCATGCCGCCTTGGAGCCAACTTTATGGACTGAAACTCCCGAGAACCTGTAAGAATAAACCTTTCCTTCCCTAACTTTGGGTATCAGGTATTTTGTCTCGGCAACGAGCGAAAAGTAACTAAGACACAAGTAAACTGATCTTGTAGAAAAGAAGACAAAAATGAAAAATGCCATGGTTAGGATTAACAGTAGGTTAGACAATGCAGTAGTTGGAATTAGTGAATTAGTTCAGAAGAAATTATTCTGGCTGTAGCCTAGGGCCACAGTGATGGGAAACAAGCAGGAGATTGTAAGAGACATGGAGGAGAGCATGAGAAGGCCTAACATGAGGAACTTCCCACAAGGAAAAGAAGAAAGAAAATGGGTGGAGGTGATAGGCGAGAGATAATACTGAGAATTTTCCAGAACTAATGAAAATCACTAATCCACAGAGCTATGAAGTCCCAAGAAGCTCAATGATGATAAATAGAAATTTACACTCAAATACAACATGGCCAAATCAGAGAGCAGCAAAAAAGAGTTTCAAAGCTGATTTTTAAAAAAGCCAGATTTAGCCAGGCATGGGGGCACATGCCTGTAATCCTAGCATTCAGGAGGCAGAGGCAGGAGTATAACTACAAATTCAAGGCCAGCCTGAACTACATAATGAGTTCAAACTCAGCCTGAACTACGTAGCAAGGCCCTGTCTCAAAAAAAAAAAAAAAAAAAGACAGGTTAGTATAAAAGGAGACAGCAATTAGATAATCAGTGGAAAATACACCAGGATGATATCTGTCTTAGTTACTTTTCTTTTTGCTGAGACAAAAGCAACAAGGGAAGACAAGTCTCTTTCTGTACCTTTTATTGTATGCAGGCTACCTTCCCTAGGGTGGGTACAACACTCTTGTATGGTAAGCACATGTTCTAACCCTGAGCCATACCACTTTTGTGTATGTGAGGTTTTCTTTGTTCCTTTTGTTTTTGCAATACTGAAGATCAAACTCAGTCACTGAACTACATCCCTATTATGTTTTATATCTAGATGTTCCCCTTATGCCTCCTGTCCTTATAAGTGGGGCTTCTAAAAGGTGATTGAATCATGGGGTGCTATAGCTAAATGTGATGGTAAAAGCTAGAGCCTTGTTGGAAGAGGTAGCTTGCTGGGGGTGTGGCCCAGTAAGGTGTACCTCCCTCCTCATTTCCCTCTCCATTCTCTGCTTCCTGATCACCATGAGGTGAGCAGCTTTCCTCTCCTCCTTTAAATTGTGGGTATCAAGTATTGTGTTCCAGTGAAGAAAGTGACTAAGATAGATTTTGCTATAACTGCCTGACCATGTGGTTTAGAACACTTTGGAACTGGTGTATGCGAGGAGTTTGGAAAGGTTTGGAGTTGCTGGCTGGAGAAGCAGCCCTAGAATGCTGCAAGCTGAGCTTGAGATTATGATCAGAGCTCAGAAAACCAGAATGCTAATAAAAATGCAAACAGTAAAAACAAGGCTTATGAGGTTTCATTGGGAGCAATTTTGGACTCCAGATCATGTGTGTTATGGTCTGGTCCTGAGACTGTGGGAGACTGAGATTAAAGGCAGCAATCTAACCTGGCAGAGGAAATTTCAAGACAGTCCAATGTTGATGCTATAGCATGAATATTGCTGGCATCTTTTAGCCATATTTACTCTGGGAAACAAGAACAAAATCCCATTTAAAAAGTTTTCAGTTTTCCCAGAGAGTAAGCACCCTGTAAAGTTGGAGCCCAGGAGAGTCTAGCTGCTAAAAAGATTAATATTAAAAAGAAGACAAGTATTGTGGATCAGGACAGCAAGAAAATTGCCTTGAGGGCATCCTGGGAACCAACAAGACCCCACCCTGCACAGGTTTAAAGTTGCAAAACTGAAAGATTTGGTTTTGAAAAGAGTCCCAGGGCACCCTGTTCAAAAAAGGCTGCCTAGAGAACTGGATCCCTTGGGTTAAGATCACAATGCTCAGCCATTCAAGCATGCAGAAGCCTCTGCAGCCACGACTCAAGGGGCCTGGGTACTGTTCAAGTTGCTGGCAGAATCTGGTGTCATTCACAAGGTGCTGGTTTTACAGGTTGGCAGAATGCAAGAGTTGTAGGTCAGAGAGGCTTCCACTTGGATTTCAAAAGAAGCCTAGGGAGGCCAGACAGTGAGCCCTTGAGAAAGCGGCATGTAAAATTGTGAGAGAAAAACCAAAAGTTTAGTGTAGACCCTAGGAAGTTGGAGAAGCCAGAAGTGGAACATCAGAGGAACCTGCAGGCAATGAAGGAAGTCACCCCAAGAGAGAAGCCATGAGGGCTATAACTAGCAACACTGTTGGGGCAGGAAAACCCAAGCCATCTGGAGTTCACATCTTTGCCCCCTGGTGCTGGACATGGAATTACAGGATTTAATGTTTCCCCTCTGGGTTTTGGTCTTGATTTTGTCCCATTCCTTTCTATTCCCCTGTTCCTCCTTTTCTGAATAAGAATGATTATCCTGTGCTCTCACATGTTGGTAGTGTTCAACTTTCTTTTTGATTTTCACAAGGATCACAGATAAGGAGTTTGCCTTGAGTCTCACAGGAGACTTTGGACTTGGACTTTTCAGCAATGCTGAAACTGTTAACTTTGGTGACACAATAGAAATTGACTAAATTCATTTTGCATAAAGAGATGTGCTTGAACCTTTTGGGAGCCAGGGATGGCATGCTGTGGCTTGGATCTGGGATGTCCCCCTAAAGTCTCATGCACTCAGAGGTGGGCCTTCTGGAAGTTGAATAGATTATGAAAACCTTATAGCTGACTTGCTCTTAAGAGGTGGGACTGGTCAGAAAAGGCAGGTTCCTAGGGGGATGGCATGGAAAGGAGTATCTCCCTCCCCAGCTCCTCCCTTCTCTTTCTGCTTCCTGATCACCATAATGTAAGCAGCTTTCCTCTGCCCAGGCTCGATCATGCCGCTTCTTGTTTTAAGCCTGAGAAACACAGATTGAAGCACTAGCCCAAATAGAACTTTCCTCCTTTAACTTGGGAGTGTTGGGTGTTTTGTCCCAACAACAAGAAAGTGACTAAGACAATCCCTAACACTTTTTATTTTTTTGTTTTGAGCAAGGTCTTGCTAAGTTGCCCAGGTTGGCCTTGAACTTGAGATCCTCCTGCCTCAGTCTTCTGAGCTGGGATTACAGGTGGACACCACTGTGTATAACCAAGAAACAATGCCTATGCACTGATTACATACCTGATAACGTTTCCTAAATTGGTTAAACTCAAGTTAACCCGTGATCCTTCCCTCAGTCTGTCTCCTTCAGATCCTGAAGACTTCTGTCTTTCACTTCCTGCTAAATCCACCAAATTGATGCTGGATTGTTTGGTAAGAGCTCTGTCTAGAAAAACCTGTAGAAATGCACCCAGGTGGTCT
>RJWM01019594.1:0-38719 GCA_004363535.1 Dasyprocta punctata | reverse complement strand
TCACTTCACTTGATTATATATGGTTCTAATGGTTGATAAATTGTGTTAATTTGAAAAGTTTAGAAGTTTAACAAAAGTACTCAGCAGGGGGCCAGGCTTCTCACTCTGTAAACATCCTTATCCTGTGCAGAGGTTGTGAGTCCTATACTCTCCCTGGTGCGGGGAGTCTGCTTACAATATAAGGGAGGAAAAGAGGCTTCTTTTCCTCTTCCTTTTGCTCTTGTCATTTTCTGCCACCTTGAAGTGTTGTCCCTGTGCCATGCCACGCTGCTTTGGAGCCAGCTAAATAAATGTTTCCTTCCTGAATTTTGGGTGTCTAGTACTTTGTTTCAGGAATGAGAGAAAAATAACCAACACAGAATTTGGTATCAGAGAAGTGGGGTCATTACTATGACTGTACCTGACCATGTGGCTCAAGAACCTTTGGGGACAGCTTGTGGGAAGAATTTGGAAAAGTTTGGAGATGCTGCCTGAAAGAGTAGCATTGGAATGCCTTAGGCTGTTCTGTATGGGAGATTCTGGTCAGAGCTCAGAAGACCAGAAAGCTGATAGAAATTCTGCCATTAAAGACCAGGTTCAGGAGATTTATTCTGGTAAGGATTGATTATATTGAGTGATGGACTTCCAGATGATGTATGTTATGGCTTGGCAAAAAATTTGCATGTACTATGTTCATAGCCAGGGTCTTTCCCTGAGACTAAGATTGAGGGAAGTGGGCTAATTAATGTGACAGAAGAAATTTCAAGTCAGTTGAAGGTTGAGGCTGTGGTATGGCTATTGTTGGAGATTTTTAGCTAGACTTATGTTGCAAATGAAGAGCTAAGAGTTCAACAGGATGATTTAAAACATTTTGAGTTTGATCAAAAAGGAAGCTCCAATAAAGCCATGAACTGCAAAGATAGAGCTGAGGAAATTTTGATTGCTGTCAAAACTGCAAAAGTGAAAAACTTTGCTTTGAAGAGAGACCCACAGAGCACCATGTTCCAGTATGGTGGCAGCACAGAAAATTTCTTCCTCAGAATTGGATTCAGAGTGCCTTGAAATCTAGGCACTTGACCCCTATGCCCAAGAGAGAGGAAAGTCTGTTTACTGCTACAGCTGGCAGCAGCCCTTGGCATCATCCGTGTAGTGCTGGTTTTAGATGTATATAGAATGAAAGTGTTTTGGGATTAAGAAGGCTTCCATCCTGTTTTCAGAAGGCGATGTGACTCTGAGAGGGCAACATGTGAAGCTGTAAGGGTGAAACTGAAGGTGAAGTGAAGACCCCAAAAGTTTGGAAAAGCCAGGAATATGGGTCATCTAAGGAAAGTTGCAAGGAGGGAGGAAAGTTGCAAGGAGGGAGGAAAGTGGAACTAAGAGAGAAGCTGTGGGAGTCATAACCACCAAAAGTGTCATGGGGTGGAATAACTCAAGCCCATTGGAGCTAACAATTTGTCACAGATTGCTTCATATACTGGACATGGGACTACAGGACACAATGTTTGCCCTGCTGGGTTTTGGACTTGCTTTGGTCTCAATCCTTTATATTCCCCTGCTTTCAAATTTTGAAGTGGAAATGTTTATCTTCTGCCATTGTATGTTGGAAATGTTTAAGTTTGTTTTCATTTATACAGGGGCTTGCAGCTAAGAGTTTGTTTTAAATCTCAGCGGGCACTTGGGACTTGGACTTTTCAGCAATGCTGAAACTGTTAGGATTTTCACAACTCTTGCTAATGGACTAATTTCATATATATATATATATATTTTTGGTACCAGGGATCAAATTCAGAACCTCACACCTGCCAGGCAGGTGCTTAAGCCACTGAGCTAAATCCCCAGCCATATTTTTTGAGACAGGGTTTCACTATGCGGTTCAGGCTGGCCTTGAACTCACTTTGTAGCCCAGGCTGGTCTCGAACTCACAATGATCCTTCTGCCTCACCCTCCTGAGTGCTGGCATTAAAGGCATGCACCACCATGCCTACCTTAAATAATTCTTCTTCCTCTTCTTCTTTTCCTTCTTCCTCTTCTTCTTCTTCTTCTTCTTCTTCTTCTTCTTCTTCTTCTTCTTCTTCTTCTTCTTCTGCTGCTGCTGCTGCTGCTTTCTTCTTCTTCTTCTTCTTCTTCTTCTTCTTCTTCTTCTTCTTCTTCTTCTTCTTCTTCTTCTTCTTCTTTTTCTTCTTCTTCTTCTTTCTTTCTTTCTTTCTTTCTTTCTTTTTTAAAAAGAGAATAAAACAAAACAAATCTGAACAAAGCAGATCAGAACAGAGCAAAGCAAGCAACACAGGACTTCAAACAAAAAAACAGGAAATCAAGAGTGGCTATCATACTGACTCTTGTTTTTCTCAAAATAATTCTCCATACCTTCAGACACAATAAATTCAAACAAAACAAAATAATATAAAACTAATCAAAACAAAAGAGTGGAAACATTATGGACCTTCAAAACCAGACAATAGGAAACCAACAATAGCTATCATAATGTCTCTTGTTTTCCTTAAAATAGCTGTCCATACCTTCACACATATTGAAATTAAATATAGAAAATAGACTAAAACTGATCAAAACAAAGAATAAAAGCATTCTTGGACTTCAAAACCAGATGCTATGAAATCAGCAATGTCTATCATAATGTCTCATTTTCTTCCAAGTAGCTGTTCATACCATCTCACATAATAAAATCAATTCTTGTAAACTCTTTAAGAGAATTTCTAGGCATTTGTAAGCCTATATGTTAATATGTATCCTTTCTGTATTAGAGGGAAAGACAAAACAAAATTTAAGAAAAATAAGAAGCAAAAGAGACAAATAAATAACAATAACAAATAATTCAAAGCAATAACAATATAGGCTTTCACAACAAGGTGGTAGGAAGATAACAAAGGTTCTTATTTTGCTTAGTTATCTGCAGAAGAGTTACTCAGATTACCAGATATAGACTTGCAAAATTGATCTTATCCTATGAATGTTAACAGTTTTGTTCCAAGAACTAATAGATTCAGTATTACAATCATCCCAGCTATCCTAAATGTATATATACAAATTTATATATTTTTTCTTTTCCCTTCCTTTTTTTTCTCCTTTTCCCTGAGTTATTTTTCCCCTTTAAGTAGTTCCTTACCCTTTCACAATATTTATTGAGGATTTTGTATCTTATTTACTCTTTGAGTTTCTTACACTAGGGAAACAATATGGTATTTACACGCGTGAGTTTGATTTATTTTACTTATGAGTATGGTCTCAAGTCTTATCCATTTACCTATAAAAGCCTCAATGTGACCCTTCTTTATAGCTGAGTAGTACTGCATTGCATAAAAATACCACATCTTTTTTATCCATTGCTCGGTTGATGGGCATCTGGGTTGTTTCCAAGATTCAGCTATTACAAATTGTGCTGCTATAAACATGGGTGCACATATATCGGTATGGTATGATGTTTCAGTTCTTCTGGGAATATGCCTAGAAGTGGAATAGCTAGGTCAAATAGGACTTCCAATTCCAGCTTTTTGAGGAACCTCCAGACTGATTTCCACAGTGGTTGCATGAGTCTACACTCCCACCAACAGTGTAGAAGAGTTCCTTTTCCCCCACAGCCTTTCCAGCATTTGTTATTCATGGTTGTCTTGATCCTGGTTATTCTTTCTGGAGAGAGATGAAATCTCAGTGTTGTTTTAATTTGCATTTCTCTAATGACCAATGATGCTGAACATTTTTTCATGTATTTATTTGTCACTTGTATTTCTTCATTTTAGAAGTATGTATTCATCTCAGATGCCCATTTTTGGATTGGGTTTTTAAATTTTGGGAGTCTGATTTTTTAAAATTCTTTATGTGTTCCAGATAGAAGTCTTGTCTGAGGGACAGTTGACTAAGATTTTTTTCCAATTCATGCGTTTTCTTTTTACTCTGCTGGAGATTTCTTTGACATACAAAAACTTTTTAATAAGACAAGATCCCAGTTGTTGATTCTGAAAAGCATTTCCCATGCAGTTTGATTTTTGTTCACAAATCTTCTGCCTATCCCTGTATCTTCAAGATTTTTACCTACTTTGCCTTCCAGCAGATTTAGTGTTTCTGTTTTAACATTTAGATCTTTGATCCATTTTGACATTAGTTTAGTGCATGGTGATAGACATGGGTCTAGTTTTAGTTTCCAGTATATGAAAAGCCAGTTTCTCTAGAACCACTTATTAGAGAGGATATCTTGCTTCCAGTGAACATGTTTGGACCCCTTGTCAAAGATAAGGTGGCTGAGTATGTTTGTAGTTGTTGTTGTATCTTCTAATGTATTCCACTGATCTTGAGGTCTATTTTTATTCCAGTACCATGCTGATTTTATCACAGTAGCTTTGTAGTATAACTTCAAGTCAGGGATTGTGATGCCTCCTGCCTTTCCTTTGTTGCCCAGAATTACCTTTGCTATTCTAGGTCTCTTCTGGTTGCAGATGAATTTTAGGAATGATTTCTGTAGCTCTGTGAGGTATGCAAATGGTATTTTGATTGGCATTGCATCAAATCTGTAAAACAATTTTGGGAGAATGGCCATTTTCAAAACGCTTGTTCTTCCTATCCATGTACAAGAAATATCTTTCCATTTTCTGAGACCCTCTGCAATTTCTTTTTTCAGACTACTGTAATTTTCATTGAATAGGTCTTTTACTTCCTTTGTTAGATTGATTCCTAACTATTTCATTTTTTTGAATGCTATAGTAAAGGCTATAGTTTCTCTTATTTCTCTCTCAGTGACTTTGTTGTTTGTGTAAAGGAATGCTATTGATTTTTGAGTGCTGATTTTGCGTCCAGTTACATTACTGAATTTGATTATTACATCTAGAAGTCTTTCAATGGACTTTTGGGGGTCTTCTAGGTAGAGTATCATGTCACCTGCAGATAATGATAATTTAACTTCTTCCTTTCTTATCTTTATTCCTTTTATTTCCCTCTCATGGTTAATTGCTCTAGATGATGTTTCCAGCACTGTATTGAATACAAGTGGTGATAGTGGACATCCTTGTCTTGTTCCTGATTTTCAACTGAAAATTTTCAATTTTTGACCATGTAATATGATGTTGGTTTGTCATAGATGGCTTTTATCTGACTGAGATAAAGACCATTTGTTCCAGTTTTCTGTGGGGTTCTTATCATGAATGAGTGTTGGACTTTATCAAAAGCTTTTTCTGTATATATTGAAATGATTATGTGATTATCTTTGGATATATTGATATGGTGTACTACATTTATTGATTTGCATATGTTGAAACATCCCTGCATTCCTGGGATGAATCCCATTTGGTTGTGGTGTGTAATCTTCTTGATGACTTGCTGCATTTGGTTTGCCAGTATTTTACTGAGGATTTTTGCATCTATGTTCACTATGGAGATTGGCCTGTAGTTCTCTGTTTTGGTTGAGTCTTTCTCTGGTTTTCGTATTAGGGTAATACTTGCTTCCAGGAATGAGTTAGGGAGAATTTCTTCCCTTTCAATTTCATTGAAGAGTTTGAGGAATGTTGGCATTAAGTCTTCCTTGAATTTCTTGTAGAATTCAGCTGTGAATCCATCAGGACCTGGGTTTTTCTTTATTGGTAAGGTTCTAATTACATTTTTAATTTCATCAACTGACATTGGTTTATTCAGCAGTTTTACATCTTCTTGATCCAGCTTTGGTAATTCATATGTTTCTAGAAATCTGTCCACTTCTTCTGTGTATGAGAGTAAAGGTTTTTGAAGCAGGTATTGATGATCTTCTGTATTTCTACAGGATCTGCAGTAATTTCACCTTTTTCATTCCTTATTGCATGAATTCGAGTTTTTTCTTTCCTTTTTTTAAAAATAAGGCTGGCTAGGGGTTTATCAATTTTATTTATTCTTTCAAAGAACCAACTCTTTGATTCATTAATTCTTTGTATTGTTTTCTTAGTTTCTATTGCATTAATTTCTGCTCTGATCTTCATAATTTCCTCTCTTCTTTTGACTTTGGACTTGACTAGCTCTTCTTTTTCTAGATGTCTGAGGTATAGCATTGGGTTGTTTATTTGTGTTTGTTCTGCTTTCCTGATGTGGGAATTCATCTCAGTAAATTTCCCTCTGAGCTCTGCTTTCACTGCATCCCACAGGTTCTGGTAAATTGTATTTGAATTTTTGTTTGCTTGTAGATATTGCTTAATTTCTTCCTTAATTTCCTGTTACCCATTGATTGTTCAGGAGTGTAAAATTTAACTTCGATGTGTTTATGGGGTTTTTGCAGGGTTTTTTTGGCATTAATTTCTAGTTTCATGGCACTCTGATCAGATAATATGCATGGGATAATTTCAAATTTTTTGCATTTACTTAGGCATGTTTTATGGGCTAATATATGATCTATTTTAGAGAGTGTGCCATGTGAAACTGAGAAGAATGCATATTCTGATGTTGTTTGGTGGAACACTCTGTACACTTCTACTAAGTCCATTTGTTCACAAGTTTGATTCACTTCTGCTATTTCTTTACTGATTTTCATCTAGTTGATGTGTCTCTTTGTGTCAACAGAGTATAAAGGTCCCCTGTTATAATTGTGTTATTTCTTATTTGATTTTTCATTTCTATTATTTTTTGTGTAGCTGGGTGGTCCCATGTTTGGTGCATATATATTTCAGATTGTTATCTCTTCTTCTTGAAGTTTTCCCCTAACTAGTATGCAGTGATCTTCTTTATCTTTTTTGATCATTCTTGGTTTGAGTTTCACATTATCTGCAAACAGAACAGTACCCCTGTTTTTGTTTGTTTGTTTGTTTGTTTCTGTTGCATGAAGTATTGTTTTTCATCCTTTGACTTTCAGTCTATGAATTTCCTTTCGGGTTCAATGGGTTTCTGTTGGGCATATGATTGGATGTTGTTTCTTGATGCATTCTGCCAGTCTGTTTCTTGTAATTGATAAATTGAGGCCATATGTATTAACGGTTATAACTGATATATATTGGCTAATTTTTGTCCTGTTATCTTTCTGCTGTTGGTTCTTTACCTTTCCCCTCTGTTTAATTGTCTGCCTTGCTTAGTGGTATTTTTCTGTTGGTGTTCTTGGAGTCATAGTTATTTTTATGTCTATCTAGAATATGTTTCAGTATTCTTTGCAGTGTAGGTTTGGTGGTCATAAAGTTTTTCAGCTATTCTTTGTCATGGAAGTATCTTATTTCTCCATCAATGTTGAAGGATGGTTTTGCAGAGTACATCAATCTGGGTTGGAAGTTGTTTTTTTTAGGATCTGAAATACTTCACTCCATGCTCTGCATGACTTCATTGTTTGTGTTGAGAAGTCTGCTGTGATTCTGATGGGCTTTCCTTTATAGGTGATCTGTCTCTTTTCTCTAATATTTTTTAGTATTCCATTATTTTGTTGATTTTCTGGGATGTTGATTCTTATATGTTTGGGTGTAGATTTATTTTGGTTATGGCTAATTGGAGTTCTGTATGCTTCTCTTATCAGTATGTCAGTTTCCTTTCCCATGTTTGGGAAATTTTCTGCTATTACTTTTGTAAGTAGTCTTTGATAGCATTTGTGTTGTCACTTTCTTTTTCATTAACACCTATCAATCATATATGGTTTTTCTTTATATCACCTTGAAACTGTTGAATTATTATTGCCTGATCCCTCATTATTTTTAAAAGATCTTTCCTGTTCACTCACTGCAATCTTGTCTTTAAGGTCTGAAAGTCTATTTTCACATTCATTGAGGCAATTTTGCCAGTTTTTGATGGAATTTTTAATTTCTTGGATATCTCTTTGAATCTGTTTCATGCCTTCTAATTCTTTCTTAAATGGTTTATTCAAGGTTTCCATCTTTTTACAGTGCTCCTCAATTTTTTTAACTATGTCTTCTTTAGATGTGTTCAGCATTTCTTTTATTGCATTTATCATTTCTTTTATACATGGAGATTATTTCTGATCTGAGTTCCTTTACAGCTTAATGGAGTTGTTTCTCTACTTCAGTTGGTATCATTTCAGAAGTGTCAGGTGTATGTCTCACACTTTCTTCTTTGTCTATGTCTTCTAGGCTTGTTTGGGGTGGGCTGGAGGTTTGAGATTGCATTTTGCTCTTTCATTTTGTCGTCTTCCTGTATTCCCAGCTCCCTTGTGCCACTCAAAGGCCCCTCAAATGGAGGAAGTATGCTGGGCAGACCTTCAGCACACCCTACATGGCACTCCAAAGCTTGCTGGCTGCTTGAGTTTGCTTGGGGGAACTCTACCAGGTTCTGCGTGGTGTACTCAACTTTGGCACTGTTGACATTATGTGTATTTCTTTGTCATGGGGTTCTCCTGTGCATTATAGAATGTTTGACTCTCTTGACCTTTCTTCATTGGAGTCTAATGAAACTTTCTAGGTTTTTTAACTTTAATGTAATACAAGTACATATTAATAAAGAAGATACTAAACATCACACTTCTTACTTCTATGAACAAATGAAATTATATAATAAAATAGAGAATAGCAATAGTTTGCACACTGTGTATCTTAGTATTAAGAGAATAGCCAAAATGCTGCTTGTACTACTCAGAGTACAAGTCATAGACAAAAAGGACTATCTCTTACAAACAAGAAACAACTATATAAATGAACAAAACTTTCTCTTCAGTGCACCAAAGAAGCCATGTAAATGAAACAAATTAGCATATATATTAAAATATTTTTGAAAAAATAGCATCAGTAATTTAGGGAATTATTTGGATGTCTCTCTATTTCCTATTCATGCATCTTTCATTTTTTTGCTATTTTTCTGTCTATCTTTCTCTGTGTCTCTCATGTCTCTTCTTCTATCTCTATCTCTAAATGTATTTATATTCTATCTCTAATGTATATATTATATCTCTTCTTCTATCTCTGTCTCTAAATATATATGTATATATATATTCATGAACTCAATATTCTCTGGTCATTGAGTTGGATGAGAACCAAATCAAATTCAATGGTTAGGTTCAGTGTTGACCTTATGGGGAAATTTGATTTGATTTTCATCCAGTTCAGTTTGCGACCAGAATTGTGGAGAAAATTGAGTTCATGAACTGTGGTACTACAATAGTCCACCAAAAAAAGTATACATCAGGAAAAGAAAATCTTGTGTGTATATTTTAATAGTAAATTTATTGAGACATCATGACATTAATACAAGTTACCTTGGCCTCTACAACCTTTACAGTTATAAGAAGTGTTTAAAGAGCTGGTCATTAGCTTCCATAGATCTATTAGTATGTCAAACTGCTGAAGTATGTTTCCCTTTTTCCTGGCAGACTCTCTCTCTATATATATAATTAATTAATTATATTTAATTAATATTTATATACTAATAAATATATAACTTATACATAATTTATATAATTATAAATATATTTATATACAATTACATACAATTAATTTTATTCAGTTAATATATATATCTCACTATAAGAGAAAACATGCAATATTTGAACTTGTGTGCATCACTGGTCATTAGAGAAATGCAAATTATAACTCCATTGAGTTACCATCTAACTCCAGACAGAATGGCTTTGTCAAAATCAAACAATAATAACAAATGCTGCCTTGGATGTGGGGGAAGAAATAAATCTTCGATATTGTTGGTAGGGTTGTAAACTAGTGCAACTATGGAAATCAGTCTGGCTATTCTTCAAGAAACTAAACACAGAAATCCCATTTGACTCAAGTATTCTTTTAGGTTTATTACAAGGATACATCAATACCCATGTTTATAGCAGCACAATTCCTGAGAGCTAAATCAGCCTATGTCCATCAACAAATGAATGGATGAAGAAAATGTGTTACTTATGCACAACAGAGTAATACTCTGCTACAAAGAAAGACAAACTTGAGGCATTCATAGGCACATGTATGCAATTTAAGAGTATAGTGTTAAGCATGAACTCTCTGCCTATTCCTAGGTCATCAAGATTTTATCCTACTTTGTCTTGCAGCAAATTTAGTGTCTCTGTTTTAATATTTAGACCTTTGATCCATTTTGACTTTACTATAGTGCATGGTGATAGACATGTATCTAGTTTTAGTTTACGGCATATAGAAAGCCAGTTTTTCCAGCATCATTTGTTAGAGATGCTACCTTTCTTCCAATGTACATGTTTGGCCCCTTTGTCAAAGATGAGGTGGCTAAGTGTGTTTGTAGTTGTAGCTGTATATTCTAATCTATTCCATTGATCTTCAAGTCTGTTTGATTCCAGTACCATGCTGGTTTTATCAGAGAAGCTTTGTAGTATAACTTCAAGTCGGGGATTGTGATGCCTCCTGCCTTTCCTTTGTTGCCCAGAATTGCCTTTGCTATTCTAGGCCTCTTCTGGTTCCAGATGAATTTCAGGAATGCTTTCTCTAGCTCTATGAGGTAGGCGAGTGGTATTTTGATTGGAATTGCATTAAATCTGTATAACAATTTTGGGAGAATGGCCATTTTCACGATGTTTATTCTTCCTATCCATGAACATGGAATATCTTTCCGTTTTATGAAATCTTCACTGATTTCCTTTTCCAGAGTAATGTAATTTTCACTGTATAGATCTTTTACTTTCTTTGTTAGACTGATTCCTAAGTATTTCATTGTTTGGATGTTATAGTGAAGGGTGTGGTTTCCTTTATTTCTCTGTCAGTGACATTGTTTTTTTGTGTACAGTAATGCTATTGGTTTTTGAGTGTAGCCTTGTATCCAGCAACATTACTGAATTTGATTATTACATCTAGAAGTCTTTCAATGGATTTTTGGGGGTCTTCTATGTAGAGTGTCATATCATCTGCAAATAATCATAATTTTATTTCTTCCTTTCCTATCATTATTCCCTTTATTTCTTTCTCTTGTCCTATTGCTCTGGCTAATATTCCCAGAAGTATATTGAATAGGAGTGGTGATAATGGACATCCTTGTCTTGTTCCTGATTTTAGGTTGAAAGTTTTCAGTTTTTCTCCATTTAGTAAGATGTTGGCTGTTGGTTTATGATATATCTGGTTGAGGTAGAGACCATCTTTTCCAATTTTCTGTAAGGTTTTTTTTTATCATGAATGGGTGTTGGATTTTGTCAAAAGCTTTTTCTGCATCTATTGAGATGATCATGTGGTTCTTATCCTTGGCCCTGTTGATATGGTGTACTACATTTATTGATTTGCATATGTTGAAGCATCCCTGCATTCTTGGGATGAATCCCACTTGATCATGGTATGTAATCTTCCTGATAACTTGCTGTATTCTATTTGCCAGTATTTTATTGAGAGTTTTTTCAACTATGTACATGAGGGAGATTGGCCTGTAATTTTCTTTTTTGGTTGGGTCTTTCTCTGGTTTTGGCATTAGGGTAATACTTATTTCCAGGAATGAGTTAGGGAGACTTACTTCCCTTTCAATTTCATTGACGAGTTTGAGGAGTGTTGCCATTAAGTCTTCCCTAAATTTCTTGTAGAATTCACCAGTGAATCTATCAGGACCTGGGCTTTTCTTTGTTGGTAAGTTTCTAATTACATTTTCAATTTCATTAGCTGAAACTGTGTTATTCAGCAGTTTTTCATCTTCTTGATTCAGCTTTGGTAATTCATACGTTTCTAGCATTCTGTTCATTTCTTCTGTGTCATTGAATGTATGTGAGTAAAGGTTTTCGAAGTAGGTGTTGATGATCTTCTGTATTTCACCGGGTCTGTAGTGATTTCACCCTTTGCATTGCTTATTGCATGAATCTGAGTTTTTTCTTTCCTCTTTTTGATAAGGTTGGCTAAGGGTTTATCAATTTTATTTACTTTTTCAAAGAACGAACTCTTCGATTCATTAACCTTTCTATTGTTTTCTTAGTTTCAATTGCATTAATTTCTGCTCAGATATTAATAATTTCCTCCCTTCTTTGGGCTTTGGACTTGACTTGCTCTTCTTTTTCTAGAAGTTTGAGGTGCAACATTAGGTTGTTTATGTGTGTTCTTTCCATTTTTCCGATGTGGGAGTTTAGTGCTATACATTTCCCTCTGAGGACTGCTTTCATTGTGTCCCACAGGTTCTTGTAATTTGTATTTGCTTTTTCATTCAATGGTAGATACTTATTAATTTCTTCTTTAACTTATTCTCTGACCCATTGATTGTTTAGTAGAGTATTATTTAATTTCCATCTGTTTATGGGGTTCTTGTAGGTTTTTCTGTCATTCATTTCCAATTTTACTGCGCTATGGTCAGATAATATGCATGGAATTATTTCAGTTCCTTTGCATTTACTTAAGTATGTTTTGTGGACCAGTATATGATCTATTTTAGAGAATGACCCATGTACAGCTGAGAAGAATGTGTATTCTGATGTTGACGGGTGGAACACTCAGTACACATCTACTAGGTCCATTTGTTCACAAGTTTGATTCTGTTCTGTTATTTCTATGCTGATTTTTTTGGTTGATCTGTCTCTTTGTGACAGTGGGGTGTTAAGGTCCCCTGTTATGACTGTAATATTGTTTATTTGGTTTTTCATGTCTATTAAGAATTGTCTTACATAGTTGGGTGCTCCCATGTTCGGTGCATATATATTTATGATTGTAATCTCTTCCTCTTGAAGTTTTCCCCTAACAAGTGTATAGTGACCTTCTTTATCTCTTTTGATCATTTTTGGTTTGAAGTTCACGTTGTCTGCAAACATAATAGCTACCCCTGCTTTTTTCTGGGTTCGTGTTGCATGGAGTATTGTTTTCCATCCTTTGATTTTTAGTTCGTGAATTTCCTTTTGAGTGAAATGTGTTTCTTATACACAGCATATTGTCGGGTTTTGTTTCTTAACCCACTCTGCTAGTCTGTTTCTTTTTATTGGTGAGTTGAGACCATTTACATTGATTGATATAACTGATACGTACCGGCTCATCCCTGTCATGATATCTTTCTGTTGTTGGTTTTCTACATTTTCTGTTTAATTATTTGCCCTGCTTAGTGGTTTCCTTTTGCTGTTGTTCTTAAGATTGTGGCTATCTTTGTCTCTTTCCAGAGTGTCTTTCAGTACTCTTTGTAGTGTTGGTTTGGTGGCCATAGATTTCTTCAGTTGTACTTTGTCATGAAAGTATCTTATTTCTTCATCAATTTTTAAGGATAGTTTTGCAGGGTACATCAGTCTGGGTTGAAAGTTGATTTCTTTCAGGACTTGAAATACTTCACTCCAAGCTCTTCATAACTTAAAGGTTTGTGTTGAGAAGTCTGCCATGATTCTGATAGGCTTTCCTTCATAGGTGATCTGATTCTTTTCTCTGACAGCTTTTAGTATTTTGTTCTTGTGCTGTAGTTCTGATACCCTTATTATTATATGTCTGGGTTAAGATTCGTTTTGGTTATGGTTAATTGGGGTTCTGTATGCCTCAGTTACCTGTATTTCAGATTCTCTTCCCATGTTTGGCAGGTTTTCTGCTATTATTTCTGTGAATAGTCTTCACAGGTCATTAGTATTGACTCCTGCTTTTCATTTATGCTTATTAATCTAATGTTATTTCTCTTGGCATCATCTTGCAGCTGCTGAATTGTTGTTTCCTGGTTCCTTGTTATTTTAAAGAGACCTTTTCTTTCATGATTGTTAGCTTACATGCTGACTTCAAGGTCTGAGGTTCTATCTTCAGCTTCATTCAAGCAGTTTTGCCAACTTTCCATGGAATTTTTCATTTCTTTGCTTCATAGGAGATCTGTTGATCTTTGAATCTGTTTCATGCATTCTATTTGTGTCTTATATTTTTCATTCAAAGTTTCCATCATTTTCTTACATTTTTCTATTGTTTTATCTTGATCTTCTTTAGATACACACAGCATTTCTTTCATAATGATTGTCATTTTATTTTTTAGCTGAGGGATTATTTCTGATTTGAGTTTCTCTATAGCTTCATGGAGTTGATTCTTTACTTCATTTGCTATCATTTGAGAAAGTTCAGTTGTGTGACTTCCAGTGTCTTCCATTTCAGTGTCTCTTGGGTTTGTTCTCAGTGGACTGGGGGATTGAGACTGCCTCTTGCCCTTTTGTTTTGTCATTTTCTTCTGGGACCTTGTGGCTGGGCAGGCAGCCTCCTGACGGATTGCACTGGAACAATGTGTTGGGTAGAGCTTCAATCCTCCAATATCCCCATGGCTAGCCAGACATGCCCCCAGATTATGGCACTGGACCCTTGTGTTCTGTGGTCTGTGAGACTGGCTGTGTGTTCCCCTGATATACATTGTTAGATTGTTCTGGGACACTGGGCTGAATAAAGTTTGTGTCCTCCCTTTAGCTAGCAGGGTCACAGCCCTGGAGCTTGTTGCTGGGACCTAGAACCTGGCTGTAGCATTCAGAACCCCTGTGACCCAGGTGGCTAGCAGAGATGCAGCACTGGGGTGTGTCACTGGACCTTCAGCCTGGGTGGGTGGAGTTTGGAATCTCTGGGGCCCAGGTGGCTAGACAGAGCAACCCAGAGTATGACTTCATGAGGATCTTGCATCTGACTGTGAGGAGTTCAGAGCCTCTGGAGCATGGGGCAAACCCAGGTGGGTTCCACACATATAGTGCTGGAGACTTGGTCCTCGTTGGACAGATCTGCAACCTCTAGGACCTACTGGGTGGCTGTACCCCTGAACAATAGAGCCCATGCCTTGTGCTCTGATAGGCAGACCTCAATTTTTCTAAGGCCCTGCAGCTATGCTGGCCACTCCCTGATGAGCAGCTCTGGGGCTCTGGGCTGGGCTAGGTTGAGTACCTCTGTGTGCTAGGCTGGCTTGGCCTTCCCCTGATGGATTGTGCTGAGATGCTGGACTGGATAGAGCTTGATCCTCTGTGCAGCTAGTGAAGGTGCACTCCTAGAGTGTGTTGCTGGACTGTCCGCCTTACTGGGTGGGGGTCGGAACCTCCGGGACCCAGGCAGCTTGGTGGAGCACACCCTGGAGTGTGGCGTTAACACTAATCTGAATAAGACTTTCCACCCATTTCCTTCAGGTAGAATACATTGGCTATCAATTAAACTGACCCTGAATAGATAGAAATTATATAGAATAAAACAGAAAAGCTGGAGGGCAAGCAGCAGGAGGAATAGAACCACTATATATCAAGTAGATATCAGTGCTATTTCTTTTAGTTTTTGGTATCTATTGCAAATGATATTTTAAAGTTTCATTTCCTGTTTTAGATCATTTATAATTTTTAGAACATAGTGATTCTGAGGAATTTTTGTCTTTTCTTTGCTGAGGGTATTTTTTTACATCACACAGATTTTTTTTCTTTCTTTTTTTGGGGGGTGGGTAGTACATTTGTGATTGAACCAGGCATTTCACAGAGCTACATTTGCAGCACTGTTTCTTTGTTTGTTTATTTATTTATTTGAGACAGGGTCCTATTATGTTGCCAGGTTGCTCAGAATAAGATAGAACTTGGGTAGCTTCCTGGCTCATCCTTCCAGAGAGCTGGGATTATAAGTGTGCACCACCACGCCTGGCTAAAGTGACATTTCTATCATGCTGCAAGTTTCAGAAACCATTTGAGATTCCTGTGGTACCTTATACAAACAGGGCATGAACTTCATTTCTTCCGCCTTGAGAATGCAAATTAGAGTGATCAGGATGGAATGTACACAAAAGACAAATGGAATGATGAGAAGAAATTTCTTGGAATAGGGTTCAAAATTAAGTTGCTGACTAAGATCAAGCATCTTCAGGCTGATATATCTCATTAAAAATTATGAATGCAGCTAAAGGAGCTTGAAGGGAAGATGATAAGAGATATTGGGTGAAATTCATTTTGTGCTTAAAATTTATAGCAAGTATTTTGATATCAGTATTACTAGAGCTTCTCTGTGCAGTAGTGACTTGAATAGTGGCAGTCAGGCCTTTTTGAAATGACAAATTTTGTGGATACCCTTTTACTTTCAGGGAAAGGAAGCAAAGTGAACAGTGTTCTAAGTCTTACAGTCACCAACAGGCATCACATTGTTTTACTGTGTGAACCACTTATAATTCACTCAAATTCCAAGACATATTGTTGGAAGAAGAAGTTATTTTATTGAAGGTCATGCTGATGACATTTTAAAATTTAGACTGAGAAAGTTGGAGGATAATGGTGATTACATGCTGAGAGTCATGGAGAAAGTTGTCTGATTCCACAAAGCAGCAAAATTCAGAATGGAGACATCTATTTTCACCCATTTCTCTGATTATTTATTCCCCCTTGGGGGCAAGTGAATGTTATTTAATTATTCCTCACTCAAATGTATCAAACAATGGAGATTCTGTTTTAAAACAGATCCCTTTGGCCTTATTTTTTCCCTTCAGTTTTGTTTCTTTATTGTCCCATCTCCCTTTCTTCACTTCCCCTGAGATGTCACTCAGTGGCTTCTTGCAGTGTCCCACATGCAGTTTGCAACAAAGGCACTAGGAAAGCAAGGGCCCTGCTGCTGTTGCAAAGATGAGCAGCCAGGGCCTGGGAAACAGAGCTGAGTATAATTTTTGGCTATTCTGTGCTTTTTTTAAAAGTACATTTCTTGATTACTAAGCCTGCTTAGATCTTTGTGTTGAGAAATGTGAGATAATTGGAAAGAAAAATGAGAAATATGTACGTTTCTTCTCAATTCTTATTTAGGAACAGGGATACATTTTTATTTTGGAATAAACAAGTCAAATGGTTCCACACAGTGTGTTTTTGTTCACCAAATTATCTGGTAGAAGCAAGAATGCTAATTTATTTCAGAGGACTTTGTATGTAGAGTAAAACTAAAATGGCACCCATCTATTTGTCTTAGTAAACGAAGGCAATGTGTTGTAGCTGGGAGTGTCATGAGTTCCTTCTTGCTCTGTGACCTGGGCATGGGATTAAACATCTCTGGGACTCATTTTTATCATGCAGCATAGAAATAGCAACCCCTTTCTTGCAAGTTAACAAGATTAAACAAGGTAACAAGTAGAAGACTGACTACACTATATGCTCTTGGAACAGAACTGTGCTAAATTGTGATTTTATTACTTGTGGTTATTGTACATTATTTAACCTTTCTATGCCTGTGGTTATTTGCTTTTAACATAGGGTCTGGTTTCAAGGATGAATGAGACAGTTCAATTCAAGCACTTAGGTGTGTTCATAAATGTATTAGAGATGTTATCCTTTGTAAAAGCTGCTTTTAGTGTAAAATACAACACCCGTAGAGAAAAAGTAATTACATAAATCGATTTCCATAATTATTCTTTTTGTATATGGCTTCTTACATAACATTACAATTGTGAGATTTATCAGTATTTTTTATATAACTATTGTCTGTTCATTTTCATTGTTGCTATGATGTTCTATTAAAATAAATACATTTAAGTTGCCCAGTCTGCTGTGGCTGGACATTTGGGTTGAGCCCAGTTTTTTGCTGTGAATATCAGGGCTTCTATCAAAATCCTTTCATCTATCTCTCTTTGTTTGTGAAGGAATTGTAGTTGAGTGTATTCCCAAGAATAAAATTTCTAGGTCATATGGGGAGATGCGTCAGCTTTTCAGAAGATAATTCCGAACTTTAAGAGACAACCAATTTATTCTCATCCATGCTAGCCTTACATTATGTTTTTAGTTTGACATTTTGGAAGTTATGTATTTGTGTAGTGATATATATCTTTATATTTTTATTTATATAGCTCTCTTTCTTTCTTTCTTTTTTTGCTTGCTTTCTTTCCTCTTGTTTTGTGTCCTTCCTTCCTTCCTTCCTTCCTTCCTTCCTTCCTTGCTTTTGCCAGACTGGAGATTAGATTCAGGGCCTTCACACTGAGCTATCTCCACAGTATTATTTTATTTTTACTTTGAGACAGGATCTAGGTGAATTGCCCAGGTTGGCCTCAAACTTGTAATCCTCCTGCCTCAAACTTCTAGAGTGCTGGGCTTGCAGGTGTGTGCCACTACATCTGGTTCACTCTACTTTTTTAGCAATTACTACTTTATAATTAACAGAGCATTCATCATTCCCTATAGTTATTCATTTGAATATGTTAAACCATACCTACATCGCTGAAATAAACCCTACTTGGTCATGATGTATGATCTTTTTGATGATTTCCTACATTCTGTTTGCCAGTGTCTAATTGAAGAGTTTTGCATTTCTGTTTATTAGATATCAGTCTGTGGTCCTCTTTTATGGTTGGGTCCTCTTCTGGTTTTGGGGACAGGGTAATGCTTGTTTCCAGGTATGACTTTGGGAGTACTGTTTCCCTTTCAATTTCATTGAAGAGATTGAGGAGTACTAGCATTATATCTTCTTTCAAATTCTTGGGTAATTCAACAGTGAATCTGCTGGGACCTGGGACTTTTCATTTGGTAGTTTTTTTTTATTTCTTCAATTTCATGATAATGTATTCAGGATTTTTATGTCTTCTTAGTTCAGCTTTGGTAGTTCATCTGTATTAGGAATTTACCAATTTACTCTAAATTTTCCATTTTAATAGAATACAGGTTCTCAAAGTAGTTACCAATTAAAACATTAGCTAGAGAAATAAGACAAAAGAAATAAAAGAGATAGGGATGGGGAAGGAAGAAGTTAAATTATCATTTCCTGATGATGTGATCCTTTACATAGAGACCTCAAAAACTGCACCAACAGACTCTTAAAACTCTTAATATTTGAATTCAGCAGTGTAGCACAATATAAAGCCAATGCTTAAAAATCAGTAGCATTCTTATACACCAATGAAAAACTCACTGCAACAAAAAACAATGCCCTTCACATTAGCCTCAAGAAAAATGAAATACTTAGGAACTAACCAAACCAAGGAAGTGAGAGACCTGTAAAATGAAAACTGTAGTACTCTGAAAAAGGAGACTGAAGAGAATATCAGAAAATGGAAAGATGTCTCCTGTTCCTTGATAAACAGAACCAATATAGTCACAATGACTATACTTCCAAAACTGTTATATAAATTTAATGCAATTCCAACCAAAATATCAATATCATTACTTACAGAACTGGAGAAAGCAGACCTAAAATTCATATGGATCTAGATGAGTAAGCAATTTTGGGCAACAAGGGCAAGGTAGGGAGTATCACAATTCAAGACTTCAAGTTATACTACACGACCACAGGGATAAAACAAAACAAAACAAAGCAAAACCAGCGTGGTATTGGAAAAAATACAGATCTGTGGGTCAGTGGAATAGAGTGGAAGATGTAAAAACAACTCCAGGTACACTCAGCTATGTTAGTGTTGGCAAGGGAGCCAAATTTCTTCCCTACAGAAAAGAAAGTCTCTTTAACAAATAATGTTGGGAAAACTCGTTATTCACATAGTGAGGGTTTAACTTAAATCCATGTTTCTCACCATGAATTAAACTAAAATCAAAATGGATCAAAGATCTAAACATTGGAACAGAAACACTAAATTATCTGGAAGATAGAGTAGGTAGAACTCCTGAAGACATTGGTGGAGGCAAAGTGTTTCTGAATGAAAACTTGCTTACACAGGAAATAATACCAAGAATCAGCAAATGGGATATCAAATTAAAAAGTTTCTGCACAACAAAGGAAGCCACCAACAAAGTGAAGAGAAAAACCTGAGAATGGGAAAGAATTTTTAAAGTACTCCCTAAATACAGGACTAGTATCTGAAATACATGAAGAATTCAAAAACATTAGACTCTCCCCAAGACCCAGTTAAAAAATGGGCATCTGAAATGAATAGACACTTCTCAGATGAAGAAATAGAAATGGCCAATAAATGCACGAAATTTTCAACATCATGGGCCATTGAAGAGATGCAAGTTAAAACAGCACTGATGGGAATGGTGGCCCTTACCTGTAATCACAGCACTCAGGAGGCTGAGGCAGGAGGATTGCCACAAGTTCAAGGCCAGCTTGGGTTACATAGTGAACTCAAGGTCAGCTTCAACTACACAACAAGACCTTGTCTCAAAACAAAACAAAAAAAAGCAATCCACCCAAAATCCCAAAAAGCAAACAAAACCAGAAAATGAAGCAAAACAAAGCGATGCAAATCAAGAAAAAAATTCAACAAAAAAATCAGAACACTGAGATTCTATCTCATTCCAGAAAGAATAGCTATCATCAAAAAATCAACCAATAACAAATGCTGGCAAGGCTATAAGGAGAAAGGAGCCCACTTCTATTGTTGGTAGGACTGTAAACTGATACAACCCCTATAGAAATCAGTATGGAAATCCCTCAAAAAACCAAAGGTACAGATTTCATTTTATAAATATAAGACTCAGCTATTTCTAGGTATCTTCACAACAGAATTAACACATCATACCCATGTTTATAGCAGCACAATTCATAATAACTGAATCTTGGAAACAGTGTGTATGTTCCTCAACAGATGAATGGATTAAAAAGCATGTCATTTGCACACAATGGAGTACTACTCTGGCACAGAAAAGGACAAACTTGTATCATTTGTAGGAAAATGGATCCACCTTGATAACATAATGTTAAATGAAGTAACTCAGACACACAAGCTTAAATATTGCATGGTTTCTCTTATATGAAAAATTGTCCCCCTCTCTCTATATTATATATATGATACTAGGAAAACAGTAAAAGAAAAAGTATTGCAATCCAGTGTGGGCAATGTATCTAAAAGTCTACCTTGATTTAGTACAAATGCCTTACATGTTTTATATATTCTTTGGTCTCTTAGTCTGGTTTTCAATCTGTGCATATTATAATTAACTTATATGGCTCCATAAGTAAATTCTGATGCTGGAAAAATAAAAGGCAGTGGAAGGAAGGAGAAAAAAATTGAAATGTGTTATGTACATGTACCACTTCCCTACAGTGAATGTAATAATTGTACACTACAAGCATGTATTAATAAAAGTGAAGAGAAAGAATAAAGAAAGTGGCAAGAACTATGGGATAAATATGTTAGATGTGAAGGGGAATATTTTGAAGGCAATGAATGCCAATGAGCAGTTTACTGTTACAAAATTTTAAAATTTAAACATTCACCATATGTTTTTACTATGTCTTGTATGTACAGCATTCTGCAACCTAAAATGCAGTTTGGATTATGCATGTTCAATTTTATGTGTTTGAATTCTTTGGTATTTGTCTGACCTTCATTTTTGTCTATTATTAAACCTTGACCATGTTTGTACACAAATCGTAATGTGTTCATTCAGGTCATTCATAAAAATGTTAAATTAAGTAGAGCCATTGTGATATTACAGTACCTTACATGTAATATAATCTGACTTGAAAATCTTAATAGAGTTTTCCCAATAAGAAGCAAATTTTATTTGGCATATCTCTAGTGTCTGAGGCAGATTATTATGGTCTTGTCTAAAGATGAGTACACGTTCCTGTTTAATAATTTCTTCATATTCTTACTGGAAATAATACCAGTGAATCAGCTTGTAGTTTTTATAATTATAATACTACAGTGCCATTTGACTAATTTTAATTTT
This sequence comes from Dasyprocta punctata, assembly GCA_004363535.1. Classification (NCBI taxonomy): domain Eukaryota; kingdom Metazoa; phylum Chordata; class Mammalia; order Rodentia; family Dasyproctidae; genus Dasyprocta; species Dasyprocta punctata. Next base: position 17,376 of record RJWM01019594.1, on the reverse strand, counting down.
AATACTCTAGAACAGTGGCAGTGAACATATGGCAGGTGTGCTATAATTGGCTAGTTATTATCATTTGAAACTGTTAAGAGGTTTGTCTAAACTTTTGCAGGAATTTTTATAGGTGATTGATGTGGAAGTCTTATGCTTCTTATAATCCTTTTGACTGGAAGAACTACACTTATTTAAAGGTGTCATTGGCTTTTTCATATACTTTTGTGAATTACTCAGTCCTCTTATACCCATGTTTATAGTAGCACAATTTGTAATAGTTAAATTTTGGAAACAATCCAAATGCCTTTCAAAGATGTGGTATATTTATACAATGGAGTACTACTCAGCTATAAAGAAGGATAAACTTGAGGCTTTCAAAGGTAAATAGATGCAACTTGAGATCATATTTATAAGTGAAATAAAACAGACTCCAATGTATAGATATTATATTTTCTCCCTAGTATAAAACACTGAACGAGTAAGATCCAGAATGTACAATAGATATTGTGAAAGAGAAAGGGAAAGAAATTGCTTAAATGGAAAGAACAACTGGGGTAGGGGAAAGGAGAAAAGAAAGAAAGGAAAAGACTCTGTGTATATATATATATGTTTATACAAGATAGATAACTATACTACTTATCTCTGTTAGTTCATCAAAAGGATGGTTTGTGCTTCATTGTTTGATTATTTGATCATTTTTATTCCTATTTCTTGTAATCTGAATAACTACTTTGAAAATAACAATATGCAATACACTAACCATTGTTAATCTCCTATTATTTTGTTTTGAAATTCTGTATCATTTGTATATTTTTTCTGTTTAAAAAATAATAAAGTCACATATAAGCATAATCAATTCAATATTTGCACTATATTTTTTAATTTCTAAGAAAATTTGCATATTTTTGAGATTAACTTTTCTTGATACTATGATATACCTCATCATGTATTTTACTATTGTCTGATTTGAGATGACCTCATCTCCCTCTCTTCCTTTAAAATTTAAGAAATTACTCATTTAATCAGAAATAATAGGTTTTTGAATCTGTGCATGTCTTAATAGATTATAGTATCTTTTACTTTAATGACTGTTTTAATATCAATGAAGTAGAACTGAATGCATTAAAATCAGAAAAATGTTATTTAACATTATATATTGTTTAACTATGTATTGACATTAAACATGCACGTTTTAATGTATTAGGTCAAGATTTGAATGACTGTTACTCAGAAGTGATTTATTATCATGTTATATGGTTAATTGTGGACTATAATTTTATAATTACAAATGGTATTACCAAGCACTAAACTAAGAATTCTTATTTTTAAGCAGACAAATCAGAAATCCAGACAAAGGAAATAAAATGCCCACAAATCACATGGTTTTATTGATAAGACGCACTATATCCATGTTTTTTCCAGTAATTTTGACCACTTTTTCTCACAATCAACAGCTCATCATTTGGCAAAAACTGATTTTTTTGGCTTGACAGAAATTTAATGAATGTGTGGTGTTCTATCTTATTGTAGGAGGGGGAAAAAAGCAAAATAGAACTTCTGAAATAATTGCTAAAGTAAGAAAAAATCCACCAATTTCTCATTTCTTTTGATGTTTAGTTGGAGAATGACCTTTGGGATCAAAGAAATAAAACATGTGTTCCAGTACTACCATGTGTGGGGGAGGCAGGATCAGGCTTGTGGCAACAATATGAAGTTCTAAGGCTTTAAGGGTTTCTTTATCAGTAACCTTAGAAAAATTCCATTGTTTGTTCTGAACAAAATGAAACAGGCTGCAGGAACAGAATAAAAATATTAATTTTTGGGAACTACTCAAAATATTGCTCATGGCCTTCACAGTGGGTACAGAAATATGTAGCAGCATCACCAGAGACCATGCTGGACTTTTTCTTCTCTATTTAAATCTTTGTATTTTCTGAAGTCATTGTCAGTCTGTCTCTCCTACCCTTCTTCATTCACCAGTTCAGTGTGTCTTCGGAGTCTGTCTGTGACATCTGATCTGCTCTACTGTAAACTCATTGCTCACATTTAACCTGTTCTCTTCTCAATCCTGATCTCCCTGAAAACCTCATTGCCTTGTAGATCTGTATTCTGGTGGAACAGGGAGAAGATGCTGGAATGCCCAAGATTTGTGTCACTGCTCTCAAACACTTTTCTCTTCTGAAATGTTGTTTGTCTTCTTGGTTTTCTAAATGGCAAATGAGAAAGAAGTACAGTTTTAAATCAACTAGAAACTTCCATGATGAATACTATGTAATAAAAAAATCTTGTTTCCTAAGGCATCATTTAAAATGAGTAATTTTTATACCCTCATTAGCAAATAGTAAAATTTCAAGGTGATTGTATCTATATGCAAATATATCCAGAATGTTTCTCAAGAAATCTGTTTCAGTAGTAATTATACTTTGAATGCTGAGTGTCTGATTTTTTTCTCTTATATTTATAATCTTTAAATAACTCTGACAATTGCACTTAGGTTATAAATAATAGAGCCGAATAAGAGTTTTATCTTTTCTTTTTGACATCATTAGCAAAGAATTAACATTGAGGATATTGAAAATGGCAAAATTGTAATTTAATTGCATGTATTGTTTCTCATGTCTGTTTGATCAATTAGTAATACCTCTATAGCATGGGTGTTTTGAGAAGTTGGTCATTGAATTGTCACACACATAAGCTATATCTTCCTGAATAGAAAAACATAAAATAAAAGGAAATGCATAATCCAATGAATCTTTTTTGTTCATATTTTCTCACCAATTGTCTATCTGGTATAGAAAAATGTATATCTATCTGTCTATCTATCTATCTATTGATCTATCTATCTATCTATCTATCATCTATCTCTTCCTTGACAGGTTGGGAGATAAATTCATAGTAAGATGATAATGGTTAAGAATTACTCCTCCTAGATAAAATTTTTTACTGTGACAAGAACTTTCAATGTCTCCATCCAATGGGACAGTCAAGTCCTGTTCCATTTTGGGGGGAAAATAAAGTTTGTTGTTATCTGTTTTATTGGAGAGCCCCTGTTGAACTTTCAGTCACAATACATATAAAGTCAGTGAGTTTGTCAGTAAAATGGATAATCTGACAGGCCTTTGCAAAGGAAATTCCAATACAGTCATCACGTTCCATGTAATCATTGAGTTTGTAGCCCTTTACAGTCTTATAAGTGAGGAGGAACTCACTGCTTCATAAGGATATTATTCTTATTTGCAGACAATTTTAGGTAAAAAGTTACGTCTACTTTTAACGTAAGTATCTTCTTCTCTTTACTTCTCCACTCAGTCTCATTCCTTGAAGATGACACAGACTTGGATTGGTAAACTGTCTGGCATTGATGGTCTTGAAAACAGCTGTGTTGCTTATCAGGAAATCTCTTCCTTGGACCTGCCAGTCTCCATTTACAGGGTTGTTGTTTCTTCCTACTTCTCATCTTCCCCAGCTAGTTTGTTATTATAGATGTGCTCAAGAAATTTGGTCTCCCCCAAGGTGAAAGCCAGGAAATGGCATGGAAGAGAAACACAAAGAAATATATACAGAGAAAAAGATATATGGAGGCTGCCCATAAATATACAAAAGAAAAGACAGAAACATCAAAAGGCAGATGCATCAAAAAGGAAAAGTCTAGCCAGGGACGTAGTGGGCATGTGTCCATATTCACATGGACTTTTCAAGACTTTACTTTCACTTTTTCTCACTCATTCCAATATATTTTGGCATTCTCATACTATCAATTCACATTGAGTTTTGCCCAAACAATTTTTTTTAAGGAACACAATAGTAATTTAAGTAGCATTTATTGAGCTCTGACTCTGTGACTGATAATCCTGTCAGGTCACTTAATTCTGCAGAATTCATAAAGTTCAGTGCTTTTTTTATTACACCTGATTTACAGGCAAAGAAACCAAAATACAGGAGGTTAAATGACTTGCCTCTGCTTCTGCAGTGAGGACATGGTTGGTATGCACGCTATATGTCCTATGCTTGTGTTCACTGGGCTTTTAGGACCAGTCTGCATGTATCTTTGGCATTTAGGTTTTTTTTTTTTTTTCATTTTTTTCTTGTTAGTTTTTTTTTTTTTTTTTTTTTTTTTTTTTTTTTTTTTTTTTTTTTTTTTTTTTTTTTTTTTTTTTTTTTTTTTTTTTTTTTTTTTTTTTTTTGTGGCACCGAGGATTGAACTCACAGCCTTGCACCTGAGGCAGGCGCTTAAGCTACTGAGCCAAACACCCAGCCTTAGTTTTTTGAGACAGGATCACACTATGTAGTGCAGGCTGGCCTTGCGCTCACACTGTAGCCCAAACTGGCCTCGAACTCACAAAGTTCCTCCTACTGCAGCCTCCAGAGGGCTGGGATTGAAGGCGTGCACCACTGCACCCGTCTTATCTTGTTAGTTTTAATCACAACTCACCCCTTTCTATTTCTCTTCATAAGCAAATAACAAGGATATCACATTTTTTTACTCAAAGAATTCACGGACTTGAGGGACCCTACAGCCAGGGATGCAGTTCAGTGGTAAATGCTTTGAACTTTTCCTTTATGTGATTTGACTCATGTATTTCTACACTTTAGATCAGGACATTTTTCCTATTTTAATGCAATCAGAATTAATTAATATCCAAATATATTTTTCTATTTTATCAAAGATATTTTGATACATTATTTCTATTACTTGGGTACAATTTATTTATATAAAATATTTTTATTCCAACAGCTTACCAGTGCCCATAGCAAATCATTTATTGCTATAAAATTATCTACACTAGAATATTCTCAAAGTAGTTTCAATGGGATAACTTAAAAAGGTAATTGACATTTCAATGATTTTTGAGTTACGAAAAATAGTTTTCCACTATTAGAAATTGTTTGTCTGATCTTTAATATATAGATTAAAAGCTATAAAGACCAATGTGTGTTTGTGTACACACATTTGTTTGTATATGTGTGTATGTATAATTTTAAATATATATGCTTAGGTCAATGTATAAAATTTTGGTTTTGGAAATAGAAATTTGACTGTGTATTATTTTAGCTATAATTCCAATCTTTGAAACTTTTCAAAGCTCAGATATTGAAGATAGCTAAAGCGATAAAGTGAAGTCAAGTACTGAAGAACAGTGTTTCTTGTACTTATTTGCCTTCCAGAATCATTCAGTTTCTGAACTAATGTAACAATAAATATGTGGCTCTTTCTCCTTTGAGAGAACCATGGATAGCAAGTATGTCAGTTGAATTTACAAGTCAGAATATAGGCTATTTCAGTCTTTCACCTTCACCTCTCAGTTCCTTCTCAAATGTACTACTGGAAAGAGGAATAAAATTATAGATCTTGCAATGCCAAATAGTGATATTTTAACAATTAATATTTTTGTTAGAATTAATTCTCTTTTCACACTTTATTATCAAAGCTCTCCTTTTGATCTGCTATATTGTAGTCAATGCAAAGAAACAAAGGCCAACGTATTAAAATCCTTAAAAAAAGAAAAAAAGTTACAGATGTTGCAAGCAGTATGAATTCCTGGACTTCAGTGGGGGTGTGCAGATCATTAATCATCAGTGGGATGTGAGTTAAATGGTGCAGGCCTGGCCCTGACAAGTATTCAGTGAGAAAAGCTGGAATAAATGGTACTAGGTTGATGTCCAGTGGCAGCAGCATACATTGTCCAACTTCCTTATCTTTGTTTCTATAGCTTCCTTCTTTCATCAAAGACAGAGAAAAGGCCCGTCCATTTTACAAATAGAAGATGGTCAGAGGGTGAAGCAAAATTAGCATGTGTGTCTGTAATTGCTCAATCATCTCTTTGGAAAAAAATCACTGCAAATGACTCTCTTTGCAGGAATAATTGTGCACCTGCTTTTCAAAACACAAAAGCTGGTTTTGCCTTTGTGCATAAAATGTGATTAGAAGAATTTGGGGATCATACAACCACATATTTACATAATTAAATGGCAAATTGCAACTTATTTTAAGCTCATGGGTTCTTTGTTCTTCCTTATCCAACAATCATGTAAACAAGGCCAAAAGCACTTGTGTGTGTCTGACACTTGGGAAGTTAGGTTCAGTTTGTATGAAACTGTATCAAGGACACATGGCAGAGTAATGGTTACAAATGATTCTAGGACATTCTACTGAAAATACTTCCCGTATTCTGGAACACGCCGAAGCCATTTTTAGAATTTTTTATCCACCCACCTTGTGCACATTACAATTTGTGTTCCCTGGGGGGAAATGAAGTATGAGGTTTCTTGCTGATGATCCAAGAAATGTGAATAAAGTTGTTGGCAGATGGTTCGCACATTTCATTCTGAAATATCTTATAGTGACAAATAACAAAGTGTATATAATTAGCTCTATGCAGATGGCATGCCAAGTGTTGATATTCATCTCTGCAGACTTTTTACAAAGACACTATTTTAAGAGTTAAGATTCAAACACAGTCCTAAGCCCTCTAAAGAGCTAAGCAGAGTTTTACCAAAAATGACCAGGGCAAGCAAGTAATCCTCTAGATTCTAGACCAGTTTTCCCATCCTAGACTAGGGTCGCACTCTGACTACAACCTAACCACAATCTACCAGACTGTTCTGATTGTTTTCATTGAGTTGGGATGAAGTACACATCATCTAAGTCAGGAAATTGTGCTCCCTGAATTGAAACCAGTGCTCTTCTTTCTCTGTTCTTCCAATCAGCTAGGTCTTTGTACCTACTTTTCTGTCTACCAGGAATACTCTGCTCTCAGGTCATCTACTGGCTGGAGCCTCTTACCAGTCAGCTTTTAACACAAACATCACTTCATTAGAGAAAGTTTCCCTGACTGCTTGACCACTACTTGTCCTTTCTATTTGCCAGTTCTCATGTTATCCTGGCTTGTTTTTCTTCTAGTTTCTGCTATTGTATTTGAGAGAAGCGATTAGTGAGTACTTCATTTGGCTCAACGCTGCTGCAGACCCAGTGACAGAGCAAGCGGTGTGAGTTACTTAACTACCATGTACAAGGACCAGCTTTTGCAGCTACCCCTCACTCATCATATTTATCAAGATATTTCTGCCAATATCTTCTCTGTAGTTATCCAGCGCTAGAACATAATGCAGCCAAAGCTAACACATTGAGCTAATGCTATCTCTGTTTTTTAAAGATTCTGTTTGACTTCTTTTATTTGTTTTCATTTAGTTGATAGGTGCATATCATAGGGAATGTGGAAACAGACAGGTCTGCACTTAAATACACAACAGAGTTTTATATACTTGTCTTTCATTTGTAGCTTACCAATAAAAGGGAGTAAGATTATTTATCTACTGTCCACTACAATGTCGTGTGCCGAACAGACACTTTCTGATATAAATTGCACACTGAATATACTAAAAGGAGCACTGTAATCTTATGAAATAGTTTAGGTACCTGAATGCCAATGTTATCATTTGATTCCTTCATACATTATTATAATTTTAAAATATATACTGTGTTTGAGCTCAATAATCTATAATAATACATATAATGATTTTGTACTGGGTTGGGTTAGGGAAGAGAATGTACAGTAAGGAAATAGAAGTAGGGATTATTTTGTTTTTCTTTTGAAGTTGAATTTTAAACTATTCTTTTAAAGAAAAACATCTTCGAGTTTCCATTTGGGAGATACTGTATTTTCTGAAAATGTGCTGTTTCATGGTGTGAAACATTGTTAACAATGATTTTTTCCCATCTCAATTCACTGAAATTTTGAGGGTTTTTCTCTTTCTTTAAAGTAATTTTAATATTTTTCTTGAATCATAATCTTGTTCCCTATCGAGACTATTTGGACATAGGGTTTTAAGTAGGAACAGTAGAAAGTTTAGAGAACTGACTCAATGAAACATAAACAACAGTTTTAAAGTACCAAAATGGAATTTTACTTCCTCCCCCAGTGTCTTTTTAATTGTTAAATTTAAATGCTTTAGATTGAGTGTCCATAAAATGTGATGATTGCCTCAGTTGGGATTCTGTTGTTTTCCGGTTTCTTCCCACAGTTTTTAAAAATACAGTTGCTTTGTTTTTAAAGATGCTGCAGACTCTACATATTTTCTTTATTCTCTAAGCTTTCAGTGCACAGGGTGGCCTTACACTAGCATTGTTTTCAGTCAGAAGTTGAACACTAAAGGCACCAAATCTCTAAACTCTTCAATCTAGTAGGCCCCAAACTATTGTGAAGGAAGAACAGCTGAGACTGATTTTTTTTTTTTCTCAAAGGAAAGGCTCCCTGGAAAGCCAGTTTTTACATGAGAACACTTTAGAAGCCAGAAGAAATACAGCAAGAGGGGGGTGAAAGAAATAGCTCCAAATTTGAACTTCATGTATTGGGGAAAATAAGTCAGGTTCCAGCTCAAAGGACACTTTAGGGTGATGCATGGTTTAGGCTATGCAGTCTACCAATATCCATAGATCTAAATCTGTTTATCTGACTGTCTATCTATCTGTCTATCATCTATCTATCTATTATTTATCTGTCTAAAAATAGAATTTAACAAAAATATTTTTGATTATTTAAAAAATGAAAAGAAAACATTAATAAATTGCTAATAATCCTGTCCACCTTTATGGATGCCCAATTTAGTTCCTTTCTTCAGCATTTATGTCAGAATCTTAGGCCCATTCGAGGCCCATCATCTTCTCTGTATCTCCTCGGCCAGTCATTACCAGGGTGAGGTGAACATAAACACTGTGGCTAGTCAGTCTGCCTTCTCCACGGATGAGCACTCTTGGCCTTCTTCCATAATATTTTTTCAAGTAAAGTAGAAAGTTGATTATTAATTTCTACCATACAGCATACATTGTGTCCTTTAGCACTTTAGATAAGTGCCTGGTTTATCTTTTAATCAAGTCGTGAGGAACCAGCACACAAGCTCAAATTGAGGTACAACCTTTATAAATAATTGATCAATATTTTTGGGAAATATTAATAAAATGAAAGAGCAAGAAAGGCTGAGAACATTTATAAGTTAAAAATTCTGAATATATAGGGTGACTAAATGATCCAAGATTGTTCTTTCCTTGTGAAGGACATTGTTGTAACAATTTTTGCTCTCTGAAAAAGGGTTATGGTTTAGAAACTACACTGCATTAAGATTAATTTCTTCACTTTGATAATTATGATTGTGCAAGAGAACACCCTTGTTGAGAAATTTGCATTGAAATGTTTAGAAGCAAAAGAGAAAGATGTGTACAGTTTATTCTCAAAGAGTTCAGAAAAAATTCATATGTGTGAAAAGAGATAGAATAAAACTAAATGTGAAAATATGTTGAATGTAATAGTAAAGGAGAGAAAACTATTTGTGAATTTTAAAATCACTTTTATTTGAATTTGAAATTCTTTAAAATAAAATTTAAAATGTGAGCCTCAGTACAGAACTCCCAGCTGTGCCGTTCTCCTGAACCCTCTTTAACACTATAAAGATACGTTTTTAACACAAGATCTCTACTACATCAATACCTACAATTTCATTTATTGCATTTACCATTGCAAAGATTGTACTATGTAATATTATTTTACTGTTGTATATTATTTTCCTACTATTTTTATCTACATTTTCTGTTTAAGAGGTATACGTATGTTTTATCTTCAAAATTTATTATGTATGTCATTATAATGTTCCTAAAATACTTGAGATGACTTACCATTAATGACTAAATAGACACTGTCAGATCAATTACACTTGCTTTGCTTCTATAGTGTATAAGACACTGTACAGAACATTTACTGTGGGCAATTTATGTCTTCTAACAATATTCTGAGACATTTTAAGTATGACTGATGATGAAAGAGGCTCAGAGAAGTTGTGAGGTTATGAAATTTTCCCAAGGTTACTTAGTTGGGGAATGGTCAAGTAGGAATTAGTACTCATGATTGTTTAGCTTTAAGTTCATTCTCTTGTCACTGCTATGTCACTTTCCACAGATCACATACCTCTAAGCAAACTAAAGAGCAAAGTCTGCTTAGTGAAGATGGAGTGACATAACGGGAAAAGAATAACATTATATCAACATTGTAGGCAAGTGATATATTTGCAAAAATAATATGATAAGCTCTGCCTTTCACTGACATAGGCAAAGAGTGAGATCTTATCAGGGGAGATAAAATTTGCTGGCACCACATTCCAAGAGTTTCAAGGTTCTGGCCTCCTCTGACTCTACTATTCCGGGCTTTAGAAAACATGTTGCTTTTCAAATGCTTCTAGAATTAATAAACTATCATTAATAGTTATTTTTAGTTCAAAGTTTTATCAGAGACCCTGAAAAAGGTATATTTGTGTTTTCCCATTATTTTTCCCAATTGTGTTTAATACTCTGGTCATTTTGTCTGTAATGTGGTGGATTGTTTCACTAAAATCATGATGAATTCATGTAACGTTCTATTTGGTACTGTCAAATATTTATCATTTTTGCTAGATCTTATCCTGTTTTTATAATTCTATTATTCCCCTTTTTTTCCCTGTATAACTTGGGGAGGGAGATTTTGTGTATCCATCTTGAATTTCTCTGTGAAATTGTTACTATTTTGTTATTGTTTTTATACGGAGTTCTTATATATGAACTTCTATGGTTTGGATATGCACCCTTCAAATTTCTAGTGTTACCAATGGGACTGTAATAAAAATTGAAGCCTTTAATAAATAATTGTATCAGGAGGACTCTTCCTTTGTGAAGGGGATTATGGCCTTCATAAAGAGGTTTCAACAGACTCTCTTGCTCTTCTGCCTTCTGCTTGTGAGAGGCGGCAAGAAGACCCTGCCCTGGTATGAATTTCAGTGCTCTGATCTTGGATATTCTGGCCTCAAGAACTGTGGGGAAATACTTGGCTGTTCTTTGAAATTTACCGACTCTGTGTTCTCTTACAGCAGCACAGAGGGACTAAGGCATGGACTTAGGTTAAAGCAGTGTTTCTTAAAAAAAAATTGGAATCTGTGTGATACCTAGTCATTTTTTTGTTTGTTTGTTTGTTTGTTTGTTTTCTTTTTTGTATGTCAGCTTGGTTCATCTATGGACTTAGATCTTTGGTCAAGCATGTCTAGTTCTTTCCTTGAAAGCATTCTATAGATGAGATTAAAATTTAAATAAGTAGATGTTGAGTAAAGAAGGTTATATCTCATATCAGGGAGCTTCATTCAATGACCTGAAGGCCTTAAGAAGACTGCCCTTTTCTGTGATGGTATATTCTGCCAACCAACTACTTTACATGGAGCTGTGACATTAGCTCTTTTTAGATTTCCAGCTTGTTGCCTGCCGACCCTGCAGATACCCTACTTGCCAACCCTACAATTCTGTGAGTCAACTCCTTAAAATAAATCTCTCTTTAGCTGAAAGTATATTTTATTGGAATCATCAATCTTTATAACAGTGTTCAATGTAGGCATCAAGACATCAAGTAGTTTATGAATTTGCCATTACTTTTTATGGGGTATCAGAAGAGGTCAAGAAACTTCTTTGTTCCTATAACATTTTAAATCAGCGAATTGTTCTGGAAGTATGCTACCTAATAACATACATGTTTACTTTTTATTTTAGAATTTTAATATAACCTAAGGAGGGTATGACTTTAGTATGAATACTTAATGTATTACAAAATGTATGTGTTCATAAGATTCTTCTTTACTGGATAAGGGTATTACAGTTGTTAAGTTAAGAGTGCTATACCAGTGAATGGTAATATAATAAGGAAAGGATAATAATACTTCATAATTAGTTAATGGACAAGTAGAAAAATGCTATGGGATTTTCTTTAACAGAAGACATTTACTTTTTTAAATCAGATTTTAAGATGATCTTAACTCAAGATCAAGTCTAGGTTCTTTGGCTAACTTAGCTGGGGAATATAATTAATCTGAGGCAGTAAAACTAAGAACAAGGTTGTTGAAATAAGAAATAAGCTTTAATACACAGTGATTTTTCATCAGTCTTGTGTTGGTGAGGTCAGACTCTTTGAGCATGAACTGACATTTTCATTCTAACAAAATGACCAGATTATAATAACCTTAGAAGCTATTTTACAAACCTTGCAGGGTAACTTATTTGCATTCCTTGTGGGCATTGGGTTAGTTTAATACTGGTGATAAAACATGGTAAGGACAATAGTTAATCTAATTTGATAATCTTGTGTTTTCCGTTAGTAAGGATGTATGAAAAGTTTGATGATATTTTAACCTTAGATTATTGGCAAATTTTATTCTAAACTTGTTTCACACTTGGTATTAACCACACTTGATAGAGAATTGCTAATATGAATATGGCACTTTGTAGCAGTAATCTCTTTATTATATTTGACTGATATTTATGTTAGCAGCAAGCTATTGGGCAGTGTCTACCAAGTTCACCTATTTTTTGAAGTTAGGGTTTGAAAATGCTATTCCCTAATTTGGAATATGATTAAACACAGAACTCTATGATTTATCAGGACTTGAAAGGAAATATTAGAGTCATGGGAACCATAGTTAGAGACTATCTGACAATCTTACTTTGTGTAGAGAATTTTCTATGATAGTAGTATTAATTCATTTAATATTGTTAACTATATATTTTCTCATTTAATTTTTTTGACAAGCATGGGAAGTAGGCATTGTGATTCTTATTTTGTATATGAAGAAGCTGAAATCAGTAGAGGTTTGAAAGTTAAATCCAAAGTTGCACAGCTAACAAGGATCATGGGCAGAATTTCTTTCTGGGTCTTCAGTTTTCTCTCCAATGTGTGGAACAAATGGGCTGATGATGTAGATGAGAAAAGCAGCAATAGCACACACAAAAATGGTTCAAATGGATATATTTAATTACAATAAGAGCATCAGCAAACATGTGATGACAAATTAAATAAACCAATTAGAAATAGGATCAGAAGTTATGCATATAAAAATATGAAAGATTAGATTGATCTCAGATTCTGACGTTTGTATAAAAAAGATAAGATTTATTTAATATTGTTTCCATCCTTTTTCTGTGTCCAAATGAACATAATCATACAAAGTAGAAGTATACATCCTGGGACCATCTCAGGTCATTAAGTATGCATGTGTATGTGATTTATAATTCATGAATGCTTTTTGATTGAATAGTTTTAGCACAATTTAAATTGTAAGTCATTTTTCTATAGACATAAGAATTGACTATGATTTTTAATTGAAGTATACTATAATAAATATTCATTTATCTATGGATTTTATTGCCATTGCTACAGAGTATATATCATTCATATTTTGATTCAGATTGACAACATGATCTCCAGAATTCTCTAAACATTTGTTCTGTATTATTATTCCCAAGAAATGAGTTAATAAACTAATGCCATAGATGATTAAGATAGCTTGACTCACTAAGAGGCATCTTCAGTTTTAAGAAAGACACTTGGAAAATAGAACACATTAACTTAAAAGGAAAGAGATATTAAAGATAAGATTTGTAAGGAATCCTTCTAAAGGACCAATACAAAAGCCACTATTTATGGCACTCAGTTAAGAAACTGTATGTGTGCTGAGAAACATGGAGTTCAAAACTGAACACATTAGCTAATCATTTCTTCTTAAATTGTCTGCTAGTATCATGAGATTTGTTAGGACCTTTGATTACTGGCTCATTTTAATTGTTCGATAATAAAAGGATGCAAAATGATTCAGTTCCTTAAAATACATAGAACTCTTTTAGAAATAACGCTTACATAGTTAGTCTTTTGATTCTCTGTTAATATAATACTTACCTAGTCTGAAACCTCTTTATTAGCCCTGGGAGGAAATCCAAAAAAAATCCATAAATATGAAGTAAATAAAAATGAAGAGGATGAAGAGAACACTCTTTTGTAGAGTGATAGGGCAAAAGAGCAGAAAGATTAGCGCAAAGAAAAAGAACATGGTTTCATTGGAAGGAAAATTACAGGAAAGAATGAAAAATTGGAATTTGACTCTCTGATCACTATAATTATCAGTAATGGTCAATTGTAATTATTACAATTTAGAAAAATGAAGGAATCTGGCTGGCACTCAGGAATTTAATTACCATGTTATGACCACACCACTTGGAAAGCTTTCATTTGCATTCGCAGAGATGAATAATTTCTTTTTGATTTAATGAGAAGAAAGTAAACTTCCTCTGTTTCACTTTATATCTTACAATCTGCTGGGGAAATTTCTCATTCATATTCCTTTTATGCAAATGATCTGCATTATGATCACAGAAGTATAGCAACTTTTTCCTCCTTTTGTTGTAACTTCTGCTCTGTGGAGACAAGCATGTAGTCCTCGGTAGCCTACTTCTCACTATTGAATAGCAAAATGTAGCTGCAAAGTGTGCTGCAAAGTAGGGCAACACATTGATAAAGTATAGCAGTATTTCTGTTTGTATTTCCAGGATATTTGATAGCTTCACTGATAGGAACATTTGCATTGTCAATGTCACAGTTGTCCTGTGAAAGAGTACATATTTGTACTTTTCAGCTGAGAAATCTGTGTCAGAAAATTCACAATTTTTTTGTTAAATTTCTCATTTTGTTATTCCTAATCCAGTGTTCATTATATGTAATGTGAGGCAAGGATCTAAATTTAATCTTTTGGAAAGTATTTATTATGCCAGCGCTTGTTGTAATCACAATGAGTATACTGTCGACTTAAATATCATATAGAACAGATCTTCCTGTAATGTATTGGTACACATTATATAAAAGAATATCTAAGAATAGTGTAAGACTTTAATGATTCAATAAATAAATGGTTAAGGGATAGAAAGTAGTAATTCCCAGGGTAAGAATTGCCACAACCTCAATAGCAATCAAGAAATGTGAGTTAGAATCTATCGCGAGACTGATTCTTACATGCCAATGAATAAAAAATAAGGATTAAAAAGAGAAGGAAGTCACACTCATATGATTAAATGTATCTTTATGACCAGAGAATAAATTGTGGAAATGTATATATTACAACTTAGAGAAACTGAATTGCCTCAATAAATTAGAATAAAAATTGAGATGAAATTATTAACATCTTCAATATTTTTAACTGCTAAAATCCATGCATTACTTTTACATCTAAAAACTGTGTGCAGTAAACATTAGAGTGAATTTATTGGTGAACATCTCAAAGGTTTCATGAATGTTATCAAATTAGAATAAAAAATGTTATCATGTCTTTAGTTTGAACTCTTTATTTTTTATATATTTTTTAATTTAATTAATTAATTAAATTCTTTTGTACAAGGGATCGAACTCACAACTTGTGCCTTCCAGGCAGGGGCTTAGGCCACTGAGCTAAATCCCTAGCTGTTTTTGACTCTTTAAATAGTTACTAAAATAAGGATTTGCTTGGGAAGTAATGCTAAAGATTCATGTACATTAACTAGAAAAGTGAAGTAGGGGTGGGAAGGCAGTGGGTTAAAGGTATGTTATCAAGTCTTTGGCCATAGGATTACCACGTAGTGGGTATTTATGTACCAACCATGGACATAGGAATTTCTGAGAGGCTGCATTAGCTGATTGAATAAAACAGTTCAAATAAATATATTCGATCACTTTAGAGTTTTGTCTGCAATGTCTTCAAGTTTCAAAATTAGATTTTTGTGTCACTTTAATAGTGAAATTTAACTGATATTTAATCAGTTTTGTTATCTTATCACTAGGGACAATGTCCACTATACATTTATCATTTAAAAATTCTTTTCCTTTCTGTTTCCTCAGGAAGGACTATCTGCATTTGAAAGAGTACAAAATTTTCCTGAATATATTTTTAGGAGTAAAGTGTCGTTTAAATTTCAGTGGTTTTGTTGCTGAATGGAGGAGATTTTCATATTCATCTGTGTAACCAAGCTTCCCAGGCAGTTGCCACAATCTTTGCTGGCCCGAATGCCTGAGCCACAGTAGGAAGGCTTTGGGTTCTATCCTAGGTACAAGGAAAAGAAAACAAACAAACAAACAAACAAACCAAAAAAAAAAGCAATAAGGTAATTTCTCTCTTCTGCCTTCTGAAGTCAAGTTTGTTTAGAAGCTGTTCATTGCCTTTTTTTCATGGCAATACAATGGAAGTTTTATTGTGTCCAAAGGTTATTACTTCTTTCCATTTATATAAAGACCAATGAGTTATATTTTTGTTAGTCATCATAACAGAGTTTCCAAAAAATATGGCAAGTGGAAGTGATTAAAAAGAGGGTACAGCTCAAAAACATTTTTTTTTAAATCTAGGAAATGGCTAGAGGAAAGTTATCTATCTATGCAGAGAACACTGGTCATCTCACTAAGTCAAAATAATTGGAACTTTTCTCCTTTCTACAGTTCTAGCAGAATAAAACACCTCAAATCTCTTAGGTATTCTAAACTGTAAATTTTAGTTTTATAAATGAATATGGGAATGGTAAAATTGTCAGAAAAAGAACTAAAATGGAAATAACAATAATAGTTGATCATATGATATATCCATTGCTGGTAACATTTGATTTTAGGAGGAAGAAAATTAAAGTTCCTTTTAATTCAATTTATGTTCATATTTTCACGAATTACACACCTTGATGGCCTAGTTCTGCTATCTAATCCATTCCTCCAGGACAGGTAAACGAGCCCATGTGAACTGAAGTGAAACTCCATCTTTCCAGTGCTCACTTTAATCTGCATCAATATTTTATTAAGGTTAATGGCCAAGCAGTTATCCTGCTGCGCAGTTCTGTAAATAGCCAGACCAGATTCTCCACCTGAGATTTTCAGTTCATGCTCTTTGATATGGCGAGAGCACAGCTCAGCCTAACATGAGGAGGATTAAATAAATAAATAAATATCAATAAATAAGCAAGCATTGTTTATTCACTCTAATAATAATAATAAATGAAGTCCAGAGAAGACACAGCTCTCCTCCTTAGATGGATCTGGAGGTATAAATGAGAAGAAGGATACAGTTTGTGGAGGTGATCCTTTAACTTCTTCCTTCCCTTCTTTCTTTGCCTGTACTGCCCATCTCCCTCAGCTCTCTTTCCTCTGTTTCTACCTCCGTGTCTATGGAAGAGTCAAGGTCTGGCCTTGTCTATGACTCAAGGGCCAGTCCTGCAGCTGTTGATTCACACCAAGTCAGAAGGTCCCTTACACGCTGGCTTCCTGCTGCAGTCAGTTAATGGGTTCCTCATCAGTAGGCCAGAGCACAGGGAGACTGAGTTTGTGTTACCCTGGCTTGCTTGCTGCAGTTCAACTCAAGACTGTCTGCACTCTACACTGAACTAGGGCATTGCACTGAACTTTGTGTTTTCCTATGCTCTGCACAAACCTTTGTTAAACCTGTCTTGAGTTATCTTAATTTGTGTGTGCTTTCTGCTTACTGATGATACAGATTTAAAAATACAGTCTCTTGGTATTTCATTTTGTTTTGTGTCTTTGTTACTTGCAATGGTTAATTTTA
>RJWM01019593.1:0-38712 GCA_004363535.1 Dasyprocta punctata | reverse complement strand
CATCCGATCAAGTCTTCGTTTATTGGCGAAATGTTCAAGGTTTATATAGAAAGGGGAGTGGAAGCTGTCATCGTATGGGGGTGTGGACAGGCCGTCGTCATTTCCTGGCGGGACAGGGGAAGATCATAAAAAATATAGGCTGATACACCAGATGCCCACAGGCCAGAGAGGTGGGGCGGCAGCTGTAAAGCTTTGCCGCTCTCTACATTTACTATCTTTAAAAAATAAAATAAAATAAAGTAAAATAAAAAAATGAAAATGAGGGAAAAACTCAGAATTTGTTAGCCACAGACCTGCTAAAAGAGATGGTAAAGAAAGTTATTTAGATTAAGGGGAAGTGATACTAAATGAAAATTTGGCACTTCGGGAATGAAGAACAACACAAATTGTAAATATCTGAATAAAAAATCTATTTTTCTCTTCACACATTTTGAAAAAAATATGTGATCAAAATATATGGAGTAAAAATTCTAAGTTTGGTAGGGTTTCAGTATAGGTAGACAAAACTTAAGGCAGCTAGAGCTCAAGGAGAAGGAGCAAAGCAACCCATTTGATTGTAAGATCATTACACTGTATTTCTAAGTGGTAAAATGTTAAATTCATGTAGGTTATAAAAAGGATGCATTTGTCATCCCTAAGGGGTTGCTGTAGTTATGAAAAAGTGTAGAAATAAAGCCTAAACACAAACATGTAAACTTAAATTGAATACTAAAATAAAACAAACTATTACAGAATTGCAAAACACATGCATTACATTTAAAACCCAGTGCCTTGTTTAAAGAGTGGGTTAAAGATGGAAAAATATAAAAAAATTGCCCCATCCCAGCACTCGGGAGGCTGAGGTAGGCGGAGCGTTGTGAGTTCGAGGCCGGCTTGGGCTACAACGCGGAGCGCAAGGCCGGCCTGAGCTACATAGTGCGACCCTGCCTCAAAAAACCAGGGCCGGGAGTTTGGCTCAGCAGTTTAAGCGCCTGTCTGGCAGGTGTGAGGCTTTGAGTTCGATCCCCGGTGCCGAAAAAAAAAAAAAAATTGCCCCAAATGTTGCATTGAGATAAAGTGAGCAGTTATATTGATAAGAAAAGAGAATGTCTTTTGAAAGATTTAAACAATATCTGAAGAAAGATAATTAAGGCACAGACTGTGGGGGGAGAGAAGAAGGCCTCACCAAGAAGCAAGCCCACAGTGTGAACCAGCACCATGCATGGGCCACCTGTGGTGGGGGGACAGCCAGACCCCAGCCCCTTCTGGCACACAGGCTGGCAAACAAGAAGAGCCAGTCCCCACCCTGCCCCTGAAAGCGACCGTGTGATACAGAGAAACAGAGGCTGTGATGATAGCTATGGAGGTGAAATGCAATTTAATGTTTGTGGCGTGTTATGTTTTATACATTGTGTCAATTTGAGAAGTCTAGAAGCTTAATTAAGTAACTTAGCAGCTCTACATCCTGGGGTGTAGAGAACAAGCAAGTACCTGTTCGTTGTGTCAATTTGAGAAGGTCAGAAGTTTAACTGAAAGACTCAGCAGAGAGCCAGAGTTCTTACTTTGTAAATATTCTCATCTCCTGTGAAGAAAGGCAAGAGATTTGTGAATGCTACACCCACCCTGGGGGGTGGGTGTCCTATGTGCAATATAAGGGAGAAAAAGAGGTTTGCTCTTCCCCACCTTTTTTTGCTCTGGCTGCTGCCTTGAAGTGTTGCCCTAGTGTCATGCTACACTGCCTTGGAACCAGTTGATTTTAGACTGAAACCTCCAAGAACTGTAAGAAATAAACCTTTCCTTTCCTCATTTTGGGTGTCAGGTATTCTGTCTCAGCAACGAGTGAAAAGTAACCAAGACATCGTGTTTTGGTGTTTCACTGACCTTGCAGATCTAGGGTCAGTGGTCTGATCATCTATTCAGAGAATAGCAGTATGCAGTGTGGCATCTGAGGGAGAATCTCCTTCTGAGGGTGGAAGCCATTGTTAATTTCCTGTTATCTTGTTTTGAAGTCCTGTTTCATTTTCATTCTTTTGTTGGGTTGGGTTTTATTCTGTTTTTTTTTTGTTTGTTTGTTTGATTTTGTTATATCTGATGGCATGGGCAGCTATTTCAAAGACAGCAAGATATATTATGGTAACCATTTGGATTTACTATTATCTTGTCTTGAAGTCCTTTATTGCATACATTGTTTTGTTTTTATTGGTTCTATTCTGTTCTGCTCTGTTTGATTTTCACTATGTCTGAGGGTATCTGCAGCTATTTTGAGGACAACAAGAGGCATTATGGCAACTGTTGTTGATTTCGTATTGTTTTGAAGTTCTGTATCACTTGCACTGGTTTGTTTTGATTGGCTTTATTCTTCCTTTATGTTTCACATTCTTTCTTTCTTTCTTTCTTTCTTTCTTTCTTTCTTTCTTTCTTCCTTTCTTTCTTTCTTTTTTTTTTTTTTTTTTTTTTTTTTTTTTTTTTTTTTTTTTTTTTTTTTTTTTTTTTTTTTTTTTTTTTTTTTTTTTTTTTTTTTTTTTTTTTTTTTTTTTTTTTTTTTTTTTTTTTGAGATAGGTTCTCACTTGTAGTCCAGGCTGGTGTTGAACTCATGGTGATCCTCCTGCCTTAGTCTTCCAAATGCGGGGATTACAGGTGTGTGCTCCCACATCTAGTAGAAAGACACTTTTGAAAGACATAACACAACTGCATTTTATCCCTTAAGGGCCTGTTGCCTAGTGAAGGGGAGTCCATGGCCAGCGTTAGCGACAGATTTAAGTCATATTCACTCAATGACCTTTCAGGTCATATAGTTTTGTTAAGCTTTGCGTATGGCACTAGAAATTGTTTGTGGCCTGAATAAGTCGATGTTAATTTTACATACACAGGAGCACACACATACTCACATACCTACACAACTGCCAGTTCTGATTCTGTGAAGCTCAATGAATCACTGGGCAGCTGAGGTCAATGATCTGTTTGCCCTAGAGCCTTAGCAAAAGCATGGCCATAGGTGACCATGAACCCAACACTGCTCTAGGCCATGCTGGGGCTCCAAGGCTGGGGGAGCCCTGGAGGGTCTTACGCACAAACAAGGTGGGAGGTGCCTGAGCAGCACCCGTGGGGACGTTCCAAAAGGCCATTTTTGCAATACAACACAGTGCATTGGACAGATATTTATCTAGTGACGACTATGTGTCAGGTAATGCGTCAGACTCCTTTTCAAAGATGAAAAGGTCAACATCTGTACCTTCTCAGTTGTCTAGGTAGTCAGAAAAGAGGGTAGGAAGCCAAAAAGGGGAGCTCTGCAGACATCCATATGTATGAATTAAGCCTAAGTGGGGAAGGAAGGTGGGAGGGGAAGCCAGGGAAACTTGCAGGAAGACACTACACTGTATTTGGAGTGGGTTTAGTGGCTGAGCTAGAAGTCACAGGGCTCTGTGGCCAAGGGGAATTGTGGGAGCACAGCACGAGGGGCAACTCAGCTCCTGGCTTGCGAAAAGCACTGTGTGGCTTGAGTTAGAAGGTCTGGGACAAGGATGGGTGGAGATGCAGAAAATGAGGCTGGAAAGGTATAGAGGGCTATGCCACAAGGAAGGTGGCTTTGTCCTGTTGTCTATTGTTGGGTAACCATAACATTTATGGTCCCAACCAGGGCATTCTTGCTAGTAAAAAGAAGTACTAAAAATAATTGGAACTTAATTTTTTGAGTGGGGCTATCAAATTGATTTTATTAAAACTATTTCCCCCCACTACTGAGGATTGAACACAGGGCCTTTGCACAGATCTATTTTGAGACAAGGTCTCACTAAATTGCCAAGGTTGAGCTTGAACTTGTGATCTTTCTGCCTCAGCCACACAGAATGCTGGGATTATAGGTGTGTACCTCCAAAAGTGTCCTTAAAATTTTTGAAAAAAATTTTTCTTTGAATGTAAAAGCAAAAATTTGAAAACTCTTGTTATGTGTATAAGTGACTGTAAAATAATTATTGTTTATGTATAACCACCTTTTTAATCTGCTTCTTACATCTACCTGTCTCTACTACAATGCCATTAGTATTTTTTTTAAAGTGTATATATTCTCAATACTATCTTATTTTCATATTTTAATACAACTGAGCAATTGCCAAAGGTCTATTCTTTGGTACAAAACAAATTCTGCCTAATAGAGACCATTGTCAGTGTAATGTATTTCATATTGAAATGTGCAAACATCTTAGGCTGCTTCTCCTTCTATTCAATGCATCCTTTTTCAACAAATACTTTATAAAACAAAACTCATAAAATAAGTGTTTATGATGACTTTCAATTTTTGCCAAATGTAAATGTTGTAGCTTTGTAGGCATTTCACATCCCACTCCAGAATATAAATTCATTCAATTAAAAGTAGCACCTTTAGCAAATGGTTTTCTTTAAAAGTGATGTATCCTGAGGACTATTACAGGGTTTTAAAACTGAGACTTGTATACCCCTACATATTTGTCATTAATTTTTGTTTAACTCCTCCCTTGTTTTTGGAAGGATAAGTTTTAATGTTTTTCTTGATGTATACCATCTTCTTTTTAGTAAGTAAAATTTATTAAAAGCTTCAAAAGCTGAAGTTTTTTTCTATTTATTTTTTATTTTAAAGAGAAAAACCCAGAAAAATCAAGAAGCAAACACTTAAAAGACAACCACAAAAGCAAAGTGACATCAACAACAACAACGACAAAACAATGGTGATACTGGATTTCAAAACAAGATGACAGGAATTTAACAATGGTTGTTCTATTGCATATTGTTATCCTCAAAATATTGCTCAAGTTACCAGATACAGGCATGCAAGATTGATCAAACAACGTAATTTCCCTTTAAGGAGTTTCTTTCTCTTTACTATATCATTGTAACTTTTGGATCTTATTTACTCTCAGTTTCTTACACTAGTGAGACAATATGGTGTTTACACATGCAAGTCTGATTTCACTTGTGAGTATGGTTTCTAGCTGCATCCATACAAAAGCCTGTAGTTTATCATGGCTGAGTAGTATTCCATTGTATAAAAATATCACATCTTTTTCTAGCCATTCCTCTGCTGATGGGCATTTGGGCTGTTTCCAAGATCTGGCTATTACAAATTGTGCAGCTACAAACATGGGTGTACATATATCACTTTGGTATGATGTTTTCAATTCTTCTGGGAAAATACCTAGAAGGGGAATAGCTGGGTCAAATGGAACTTCTAATCCTAGTTATTTGAGAAATCTCCACACTGATTTCCAGTGTTTATACCAGTCTACACTCCCACCAACAATGAAGAAGGGTTTCTTATTCCTCATAACCCTGCTAGCGTTTGTTATTGGTTAATTTCTTGATGTTAACCATTCCTTCTAGAGTGAGATGATATCTCAGTGTTGTTTTAATTTGCATTTCTTGAATGACCAGTGATGATGAACATTTTTTCATATATTTACTTGACATTTGTATTTCTTCATCTGAGAATTGTATATTCATCTCAGATGCCCATTTTTGGATTGGGACTTTAAATTTGGGGGGTTTGATTTTTTCAATTCTTTATACATTCTAGATAAAAGTCCTTTGCCTGGGTACAGTTGGCAAAAATATTTTCCCAATCTGTGGGTTTTCTTTTCACTCTGTTGGTGATTTCTTTTGATGCCCAAAAACTTTTTAATAAGACAAGATCCCAGTTGTTGATTCTTTGAAGTGCTTCCTGTGCAGTTTGGTTTTTGTTCATGAACTCTTTGACTACCCCATATCCTTGAGATTTTTACCTACTTTGTCTTCCAGTAGGTTTAGTGTTTCTTCCTTAGTATTTAGATCTTTGATCCATTTTGACTTTAGTTTAGTGCATGATGATAGGCATGGATCTAATTTAAGTCTTTGGCGTGGTGAAAGTCAGTTTTTCCAGTGCCAATTTTTAAAGAGGTGATCTTTCTTTCAGTGAACATGTTTGGCCCCTTTGTCAAAGAGAAGGTGGTTGAGTGTGTTTGTAGTTGTGTCCGTATCTTCTGTTCTGTTGCACTGATCCTCAGGTCTGTTCTTTTTTTGCTAGTACCATGCTGATTTTATTGTAGCAGCTTTGTAGTATAATTTAAAGTCTGGAATTGTGATGCCTTCTGCCTTGCCTTTGTTGCCCAGGGTTGCCTCTGCTATTCGAGGTCTCTTATGGTTCCATATGAATTTTAACAATGTTTTCTCTAGATCTGCAAGGTATGCTAATGGTATTTTGATTGGGATTGCATTCAATTTATGTAACAGTTTTGGCAGTATGGCCATTTTCACATTGTTTGTTCTTCCTATCCATAAGCAAGGGATAGCTTTCTATTTTCTGATATCTTCTTCAATTTCTTTTTTCAGAATACTATAATTTTCAATGTATAGATCTTTTACTTCCTTTGTTAGATTGATTCCTGAGTATTTCATTTTTTTTTTTGATGTTTTTGTGAAGGGTGTAGTTTCCCTAATTTCTTTCCCAGTGAGTTTATTGCTTGCATACAGGAATGTTATTGACTTTTGAATATTAACTTTATACCAAGCTATGCTGCTGAATTTACTTATTAAGTCTAGCAGTCTGTTGGTGGAATTTTTGAGGTCTTCTACATAGAGTATCATGTCATCCACAAGTTGAAGTTTTTTCTTTAAACATTTTCTTCATTGTCTATTTTTATGAAAGATTTCTAATTAATTTTTAACAAAATGCAAACAAAATTTAGAGAATTTGTTTATTTAAAAAAGTTTTTGCATTGTAGGACATATATGCTGGTACAAAAAATATTTCCAAAGGCAAAGACATTTCCAAAATTGAGTTGATTATAGGGAGCAAAAAGAGAGCCTGGATAGGCCGGGAATTTAGCTCAGTGGCATAAGCACCTGCCGAGCAAACGTGAGGTTGTCAGTTTGATCCTCGGTACCAGAAAAAAAAAAGAGAGAGAGAGAGAGAGAGAGAGAGAGAGAGAGAGAGAGAGAACCCGTGTGTAACCATGTCTTCAGTGAAAATGCCATTGCAGATTTTTTGTAGTTAAATCATTCTATGTATAAATATACATAAATGTAAAGTTTGAGTGCTACATCATTTATTTGAATAATAGAGTATCATAACTTGTTTTGACAAATGTATTGATTGCATGTGTATGCTAAAATCAATTACAAGTAGAGTTCTGCTCCATAGTTTCTATTTTTCTTAATTTAATAAGAGTTTTGTTTCCACTGCAACATAAGTCTTTACTAAAATTTAGTGCTTTTATCACAAAAACAAATACTTTTAAAATTGAACTTCGTGAACTGAATTCACAATAACATTAAGAAGATGTCAGAGTTCTAATATTGCCAGAAGGAGCTGGTGTTTCTTTTAATTTCAGAAATTGATGAAAACAATTGAGCCGTTCTT
The DNA here is from genome assembly GCA_004363535.1 of Dasyprocta punctata. Lineage (NCBI taxonomy): Eukaryota > Metazoa > Chordata > Mammalia > Rodentia > Dasyproctidae > Dasyprocta > Dasyprocta punctata. The sequence goes on along the minus strand of RJWM01019593.1, from coordinate 31,366 downwards.
TAAAATGAGCTGATTTTCTATTTGAAGCTGAAGACACTGCTGTAAAACTTGCGCCATTTAACTATTAGAAAAATTTTTTCTACCATTAATAGAGATAGAACTTTGTTAACAATCATTTTATTATGATATTTGCACAAGAGAACTTGGAATAACAAAATGAGCAATGTTCATTTGGAAGAACCCTTTGATTTAAGTGAAAAGTCATACTTTACAGTGTGCGATGATATGAAAACTTCAAATAGCTGTATAGCTGTACATGTCAAAACATCATGTTCTGCCAGAATCTTATGTCAACTTTTAGAAGAATTTCTGATGTTTCTTCAGAAAATTGGCGTCTTATGGTTTTTGTATGGTCAGTGATATCTGTTTTTTTTTCACCCTGTGGTTCTGGGAATTGAACCCAGGACCTTGTCCATGCTAGAGAAGTGCTCTACCATGGTCAGTGATATCTGTAGCTTACTTGGTGGACAGTAAGTCTCAACAAATACTTAGTATGAGATAGTTTTTCATGACCAACTTTCTTGAGAAATGGAAATTTATTTTCTATTTTTTATTAAACTTGAATTTCTTTAGCTCATTGTTTTTGAAAAGGTTGATAATGAAACAGAATTCATCAATAAACAATAAAATATATAAATATAAAATTATACTATGCAATAGAGAATAAATGTTTATAGTAAGAACATTTAGACTATTCTTTATATAGTCATTTATAGACTTGGTCAGTATCTCTTTCCTGCAAATATTTTACTTATATTTAACTTTTAATTTTCCCATTTCTACCTGACTAATCAACTGTAAACATGGTGACTTCTTGTATCTTGAGGGCAGTGTCACTGTCCTAGTAGTTAATTGATCTTGCCCAACTATGTCCAAGTTCACTGTAATTTGTAATGGAATTATGAATGAGTAGCCCCATGTGCTGTCCTTGGGAAGGAAATGTGATTTTAATTGAAGTTTGAAGGAGCTGGGCAAAAAGAAGAACGTTGTCTTGGATACCTTTCAGATTTAATCAAACGTCAAAATATGAAATTTACTGAAACCTCTTACACAGCACTAGAAGAGAGTATAGCAAATGCTGGAAATAAAAAGTGGAGATCCATTAAATGTATCATGGATTATTGTAATATAAATATTAGTAGTATTAGTTTTTAAAAAATAAAAAAATTCAGGACAAGTGCTAAACAAGATGGAATCTAGGGCCAGAGGCATCAACCAAGACTGTCATAGGCAAATTGGAGCATATGTTCTCCCTGCAGCAAGTTTTAGGCCAGGAAATCATACACTTACACTGATGCTTTATAGGGATAAATTTGAAATTCTGGTATCAGTGAGTTGTACAGATTGATGGAACAATTTGTAAAAGGAGACTATTTAGAGGTTTTGGTAATAATAAACCATTATCTCCTTTTAAATTCTTTATGTAATTAACTTATTGTGTGTTCAATGTCACCTAAAAGCTAGAGAATAGGGGTCAAAACAAATGTGACCCAAAACAGGAACATTTTAACAGAGTTTCAAAGTGAGGTGGAAGCAGCATAAACTTAGAGAAGTTGGAAAAATGATCTCTGTTAGAAATTACTAACTGATTCCTGTCCTAGTCCATTTATGGTGTGATAGCAAAGTACTCGAGTCTCAATAATTTATTAGTAATAGAAATTCTGGATAATTTATAAATGATATAAATTTATTTCTCATTGTCTTAGGGGCTGGGAAGCCCACAATAAAGGGACTGGCAGGCTTGGTGTTTAGTGAGGTCTGCCTTCTGCTTCCAAAATGGTGCCTTGAGATGAGGGCTTTACCCTCATAACTTAATTACCTCCCAGTAGTCCCACCTTTTCCTATTATCATACTGATGCCTCAGTTTCAGCATTTCAGCATGTATTCTTCCTAACAACAGCAGCCTCTGTAACAGCCCTCACCTTCTTTCTTTGTATTAGAATGCCTGTTTCCCCTTGGATGTATGTTTGCAGCCAGAAGTAATGGTGTCACTAAGCTCTGACTGATAAAGGTCACCTCATCCTTTCCCTTCACCTTTCTTGCTATCTGGAATTCGGATGTGATAGTGGAGCTCAGGCAGCCAAGTTCAATCCTGACTAAAACACCAGGTGCTAAAAATGGTGAAGCATTAAGAGAAGAAAACAGTGAAAGAAAGAGCGCTCAGATTCTGCATCACACTCATCCAGAAAATTTCTCTCTAAATTTCTTTCATGTGAAAGAGGAATGAAATTATTACCTTGTTTAAGCCACTATCACTTTGGGTTGTCTATCCTGTCTGCTGAAGATAATTTGAACTAACATACATGGTATAATGTTCATATACAAAACAAGCAAGCAAAACTTCTATTTGATTTTTATTAACTTCATTTAGGCATGTAGAGCAGTTGAAAACCCCTTTTAACCAAAGAAGAGATTGTGGTTCACCTAGGATGACTAATTTGCTTAAGGTCACATCCATACAGATAGGTCTAATATACCATTGGATCCTTCTCACTAGAACTCAGTGGCCTTGTTAAACATGGGATTGGCACGACATGGATAAGTAAGAGTCGAATTTTGTTAGGTGAAGAGGGAAGTCACATAAGATTAGTTTTACTGGGGGCTGGCATAAAGGAAGAGCAGCAAATCAGACATATAGAAGTTAAAAGTAAAAAGGTTTCCTCGAAACTTTTGGTTTAAAAAGCTGGGTGTGGTGGCACACGCCTGCAATCCCAGCACTCGGATGACTGAGGCAGGAGGATCATTGTGAGTTCAACACCAGCCTCAGCTATAAAGTGAGCTCAAGGTCAGCCTGAACTGCATCATGAGACCCTGTCTCAAAAAAACAAAAACAAAAACAAAAACAAAAACAAAACAAAACAAAACATAAAAAAACCTTTTGGTTTAGTGTCTTAATTGCCTAGCATAATTACAGAATAAAAGTATATTGGTGCCATGACCTTTTCTTTTTGCACTTGTGGGGACTGAACTCAGGACCTTGTGATTGGTAGGGAAGAACTCTACCTCTGCGCTACATCCCCAGCCTAGCCATTCCTCATTTCAGTATTCTGAGTTCCTGATGTACAGTACCATGTCATGTCAGTATAGGCAAATGGGTATCTGATAACAACCTTTAAGGTGCTTGGGAGTTATAAACTTTATGTGTCATGAAGAGATTTATTTTTAAGCAATCTTTTATTAATGTGCATTCATTAGAGTAGCAATCACATTTTTTATGTTGAGAGATTAAGAGTGGGTAAACTAGTAAGAATCAACTGCTTCTTATACCAAATCAAACCCCAGAAATAATAAATATGTTAATCTAATAGTGGACTAGAAGATCTAAAAATCTTTTGGAGGAATTTTTGTCACATCATTTATAAGCTCAAGTAATCTAAAAAGACATTTTTGTTTATATTTGTGTACTGTTTTTTAAAATGTCAATTTGATTGAATTATGGAGTTAATTCTCTATGACATTAATTATATACAAGGAAATTATTTTCATTACAAGGAAAATTTATTTTGAAGAGTTTTCAAGTTCAAACTAAAAGGTTCATTTAGAGGCAAAGTTTTCATGAACTTTCAGATAATTACATGTTTTTAACATTCTGGAAGCAGGAAAGTGGAAAGGAACAAAAAGACATATAATGTTTAAATCTTTTCTGTATTTTAATGGAATATTGCAGTGTTTCTTCAAGGTCCCCTCAAAATGCAGTTTGACAATGATGTAACTGTGTAAGTCCGGCAATTAGTGGCATAGAAAAGACTCATTTTGCACTGACTGTAAGGTGTCCATTTATAAACTGAGCTTCTAGACTTATGCCAGTGTTTGACCAAGTCATGTAAACCCACTATTAATTAAAGTAGGGAAAGAGGCAAAAATAAAAGTAAATGAAAATTTTTTGTTTTTGTGAAACATGTTTATGGGAACATCTTGTAACCAAATTTTCAACATAAAGGAAAAAATATTAACTGGATGAAACTACTATTCTGCTTTTGAAATATACTGCACTAAATATATACCTTGTCCTCTACAAAACCATCAGAAAATCAGCATTCTGCAAGGTAGTTTTGAAAGAGTTAAAATCTCTTCCAGAGAAACCCAGAGTCTAGTTAATTATTAGCAAGCTGTCTTTGTATTATGTGCTTTTTAAAAGATTAAGCAAAACCACTCCTCATTTCCCTGTGATCAAAAGGTACAGATTTGAGTGCTGATGGTATCTGTGGAAAATATAACGCTAAGACGTTCCAATTTCATCATGTATTTTTCAAGTGTCCTCAAAGGTTACATTATGAGCTTCAATATCTGTTAGTATTTGCAACACAGGGGACTAATAAATCACCAACATTACCTAATTCTAGGTTTTCCTTCTATTATAAACAACTTTGAGAACATAATGTTTCACTGCTACTGGGAACCAAGTAATTTACCCCTAGCCCTTTGCTGACATTTACCAATGGTGGCAATGAATGATAATAATTGGAAAGAGGTTATTTTTAAATTTTAGAGAGCAAAGCTTAAATGATCCTAAGAGACTAGAGCTTTTACATAAAGTGGTTTGAGGCAGCTTATTCCCAGAGGAAAATCGCCTTGAACTTGTATGAGAGTCATGGAATTTGTAATTTTAGCTCAACCAATGGGACCCAGTTAACAGATTTATTTGAGATGTCATAGGTGTTCAAAGATAAATAGGAAGTAGGGACGTATTTTTCAAATAAATGGGGAAACGAGGTTGAGGGAGAGAGAGGGAGAGGGTGAAAGGAAATGGAAAAAAACAAAGAATTGAAATGGAAAAAATGATGAAAATAGAGCTTTTGCAAATAAGAAAGAAACCAAGAGCTAGAAGGAGGAGGGATGGAGGGGAGGGGTTGGGGATGAAAAAACAAAATAGAAGAATTAAGAGTCATTATGTGCAGGTACCAACTCCGCACGATAAATGAAATCATTATGTACTGCAAATGTGCTCTACTAATAAAAAGCTTGCTTGTATTCTGCAGAAATCTTTAAGTTCTTTAGCCTCTACCAAACACCTAGTTCTTTTGGACCAGCAGATTTACAGACATGGGGCTCTGTGGATGTTCTTGTTAATGCTCAGCAAGGGCCTCCTGGAATTGGCCAGGCTGCAGATGCACCTGAGGTATTCTGACATTTTAACATGACAGAGCTATGGAGGTGCTAGTGATGTGGTCAAGAATTGTTCTCAGGGCTGCTTCTAAAATAACAACATGGTGTCTGGAACTGTCTGGAGGAAGGTGAAGTTTCTATGAAGTCCTGGCCTAGCAGAAAATTCTCAGTTTGAAGTTGAGGGGGAAACAGCATTTTCACTTGTTTTCCTTTTATTTTTTGGAAATAGGATGTATATGCAATTGCAAAACAGTCTTAAGGTGTTCTAATGGAAGGTTTACCCCCATTTCCTTCACCCCCTCCATCAAGTAAAGAAAAAAAGCTAGATAATTGTAGGCTATTGAAGAGTCAAAGCTATTGCTGCTTTGTGTTGTGTAAAAAGGACAGAGAATTAGGCAATGAGTGAACTGCTTCGAGGTCTTTTGCAAATAGTCTCAAACAGACAGATTACTTGAGAGGCTGAGCACCCAAGCCAGCCTTATGCATCTGTAGTTATTTAGATACTCAAAAGCTGAAGGCCAGGATCTTTGGATGTCATGCCAAGAGAACTCCTAGTTATCACAAAAACAAGGGCAGTTGTCTCTTTTACTCACAACAAGCGAGGAGAAGCATTTCAAACTGTTCTGAAGTTAGAGGAACCACCTTCCTGTGTTCCCCAAATACTTACCACCCTGAGTAGTTTTGATGTTTATTATTGTTGTTATTATTTGTATCATCCTATTGGATTATAAGCTTCATAGAATCACAGACATTGTCCTTATTTATCTTTGCATAAATTATAAATGTATGGGAATGCCTAGCAGTGCCTAATATAGTATTGCTATAAGTAAATAAATAGACTATGGCTTTAATAATAATGCTCAGAGTGACTCTTTAATATAGTTTGCAGTTTTCTTTACAGTGCATTAGTTTTATCATAGAGATTTTTAAAAGTATAGATGGAAAGAATAAAATTACTTGTCACACCAATACAAGGGTAACTACAGCAGACATTTTGATATGTGTCCTACAAAGGTTTTTTCTAGATGTGTGATTATAGATTTTTAAAAAGAAAGAAAGAGAGATGGTATTATATGGCACATGCTATCTTATATGGGGCTTTAAAAAATGTTAGATTGTGACTATTTTTCCACATCACATATACTTCTACTATAATGCTTTTAGTGATTATAGAATGTACTGTAATTTATGTGCCCATGTTTTTATTTTTGGACATTTATATGATTTCTAGTATTTTTGTGTCGAGAAACTGCCACAAAAACATCTTTGTGCGCATCACTGATGATTTGCTTAGGATAGATTTCTGGTTGTAGAATTGCAGGTAAGAGAGAACATGCATTTTTAAGGCCATTGGATTATCATAAAAAGTTGTAATAATTTATATTCTTACCAATGGCATATGACAATTCCAATTTCTCTGAATTCTTGCTAAGAACAGATGTTATTATATACATGTCAACATTTGTCAATTTAAAAATCTAAAACCACATAAAAATCAAGATAAAATGCTGTGTCCCTTAAGTCACCCATGAAGGCCAGCATTGCTGAAACCTGGGTGCACATGGTGTGAAGGGGAAGAGTTGACACAGAATGTTCTGAAAGTGTAGCAACTGACAAGGAAGCTTTCCCAACCAAGAGTGACGCACTAGCATTGGGAGGTTTTAGAAACCCACTCTTGGGCTGAAAGCAAAAGTCAGCTGGGGTTCATGCACAAGGACAATGTTGCTGTTTCAGAGACCAGGAGAGGGGAGATGACCTATTGATCAAAACCAGTTAGAGCTGCCTTAGAGTTTTAGCTTCGCCATATTCCATGTGCCCTTGACCAAGGCACAAGAACTATGTGGTCTCAGATTCCTCTTCCATTAGGGGCGGGGGTGGGGTGACAGTTTTGTTAAAATAGTGTTTAAGGTTGCTTCCAGCCCAGATATTTTCTTCTTTTAAATGAAATCAGATGACAGTATGATTTTTAGGGGAGAAGGGATAAGGGGTATCTACTGCACAGTCATGGTTTTAGCCTATAGTTAGATTTATGCTTTGGGATTATTACTTCTGACAACAAATCATCCCTCAGAAGTCCACTAATAAGTTGAAATAATGACGGTGTTTTGAAATGCTGAGCTATGATGCCACTTTAATTTACTTGAATGAACAGTGGTGATACAATCAGCAACAAATATTTCCTTCTTACACAAGACATCTGTCATGTCCAGCTCCTAATGGCAATCCATAAATGTGAAAGGCTGCTCCCTCAAGCATTCTCTTTCCTCTGTAGGTCTTGCCACTAATGAGAGCTTCAGTTGGGTTGGAAGGGACTGAAAATCTGAGGAAAGTATGGGCCTGAAACGCTAGCCAACACAAAGCGATAACTGCTTAATTTGAAGTGACGTTTTCCTGTGTTTGGCTATTCCGGCACAGCAAGTTGGGATGTTCACCACTGGAAAGTCAAAATGCCTGCAAAAACAAATGCCCCATTTTTAAATATCTGGTCTATATCATTTATTTTTAATACTAAATGTGACATAGTGTAATGTTCTATCGATTAAATTAAACTGTATGGGTGAGGGAGATAGAGTTTCAATCGAATTCTTAGATGAAAAATGAGCTGCATGTCACAGAGTTTTCCTGGCAGTCGTCTAACATCCTGATAGATATTGGCTGGCTCCACTTAAACAGCTGGATCCTTGCAACCATTGAGCTGTGTCTAGACAAAGGGCACTGCTGCTCCCGAGAAAAAACATGTGGGCCTTTAAGGAAGCGGGAAAGGTTTTCTTGGTCAGTCAGGAACTTTACAGACTGATTTTTTTTTTTCTGGCAATTGACATCTTCTTGGAGGCTGCATCCTTTTTTGGTGAAGTCATTATGACATGCAGCACAGCTGTAATGCAGGTTCCAGAGGAGCACTTTATGTTCAGTTCTATCATTCTTTCTATTGCCTGTGAAATAAGGACGCTTATTCATGTTGTCCTTTAAAGATGTTCATGTGTTTGGGGGCTGGTGTAATCTAAATATGATGTGATAGGAAGATAATAGAGAAATTCAAGATCTTAAGGGAACTTTTCTGGTGGGAAAGCACCAAATGGAAACAGAGTTATGTTTCCTGAATTGAGGTAATTTATTTTATTCCTTACCCCCATAATATGCGATAAGAATACCTTCTTTACAAAAGACATATTTCTGCATGGGTGGCGGCAGGGTGAGAATCTCCTTAATGATTTTTTGCCTAGAAATTTTTACTTCTTACTTAGCAATTTAGGACAAAATGCATTACTTTCTCATGGAACATGATGATCCCTTAGAGGTGGAGATGTTGAGAGATGTGTGGTAGGATGAGACCATCTGGGCCCAGCAGATGTGTTCATTTGGAATAGAAAGTTGGAACTGAATAGGTCACTCACTTGGTAATTATGCAGCCAAAGCATAGTCTCCCAGAAAATGACTAAGGCCTGAGAACCATCTTTTAGGGACAGATGGTCGGGACAAAATGTAGCCTGGAGAATCCAAACCAAGAATGGCTGGGGAAGGGAGCACCAAGGGTCAGCAAGGGCCAGCGGAGTGGGAAGAACTGGATGCAGAGAATGAAGTACAAGCACAGTGAGAGGAGGTGTGAGTTGCCCTGGGAGGGCAGTAAGAAGGGGTCCTCTCAGCAATGTGGAGTAGCATGTGAAGTGCAGGTGCCAAGAGACGCAATGCACAAAGCAGAGAACAGTGACAGTGGTGGCAGAACAACTATAGCAGTTAGAGGATGCATTGGAAACAAAGCTAAATGAATACAAAAGCAAACCATTATAAACTTGGACTCCAGAAAAAAGATGATGCAGAGAGATTATGGCATAGCTGCATAATTAAATATTATGATGCCACTGAAAAAATTTGCAAGTATAGATTTATTTGTTTTCATATGAATGACAGAGATAGCTTAATTGAAATCATTTGTTTCAGACAGTATATTATGATCAATTCTTGAAAAGAAATGTGCTGTGTAAGTGTGTAAGTATGAATAAGGATCCATGTATGTTTCTGTGTGCATGTAGGTATACATTTTTATGCATATGTACAGGAGAACATGATATGTAGTATGTTTTAAGATATTTTCACAGATACACAAGTGCTGATTCCCTCTAGCAAATAGGTCAGAGAGGGTCGGGCTGAGGTTGGGGCTGGGGAAAGGATAGAAGAGAATTAAAAAAATGGACCTTTCATCTCTTTGTATACTGTTTGTATTTTTTTAAATCATAAGCATGTGTTACTTTATTAATGACAAAAATGATAACGATGATGATGACCACATAAATTACAAAGAAAGAGAACTAGCATGTATGTTGAAGCCTCATTTCTACTCTAATCAAAGGAAGCTAGGATAAAACATTTGCTTAGTGCAAAGTAATTCACCCAGCTGGATGACACTCTCTGAAATGTGTGAGAGAAGGACTAAATTAAGTATGAAAATTACTGGGGTATCATACACACTGCTTTCTTCCCTCAGTAAATCCTTCTCTCTCCAGAGTCCTGAGTAGACACCTGAGACACAGTAGCTGAAATGCTGCTGCCTGACCTTGCAGCAGTGGCGAGGTGTTGGGGTTGAGGGTGGAGGGCTCATGACCACTTGGGGTGTTTCTTGTCGTATGGATTCTGGTCACATCGCTGGTGCCACAGCCGGGTGCGTGTCTGGTCTGGCCTTACATAGAAGTTTCTGCCAACTCAGCAGATCACAGAAATGGGATTCGAATGCAGCTAAAGGCTTTGCTACCCTATTATCCTTCTGATTCAGGGATGTCTCATTCAATACATCAAAGGGCTGCAGGCTCCCCTTGGAGTGTGGGAGAGCATGAACTACTTACTTTCTTCCAAGGCCGGAAGGAGGGAGGCACTTCCCCAAAGTTATTCCTGAATGTCTTCCTCTAGTGATTATGAGGGAGGCGTCTGGCTGCGGGTGGGGGTGGATAACATTCTTTAGCTTCTAACTGGGCTGGCAGCCCAAAAATCGTGTTTTTTTTTTTTTTCCTACCCTTGCACCATATGGATACAGGAAAAATATAAAAGATGTGTTCCCTGCCCTTGAGGAATTTATAATCTAGTTGGTGGGCAGCCAAATTGCTGCTGGGTAGTCCTGGATCAGCTGCAACCGGAGCTGGGGAGATGCTGCTAGTGTTACCCTGGTAGGCCCCACCTGCTCCCTTTTCTGGAGTCCGGGACTGACCTTACCCTGGGGCTGCAGGTCAGCTGGCTGCATGGGCAGGTGCTTTCTCTGATGGCTTTTGTTCAGGCTTCAGTCATAGGACTTCCTCAAACTCAGAGTTTCTGATGTACAGTCACTGCTTTGAATTCACAAGCCACATTATTAATCAGCAATAAATGGTCGTGGGACATCCTTTTCCTTGCTAGAAAAAAGAATCAGAGTTACCAGCATAAAAACAAATAAACACACACCTGAGAACCTAGAAAACTGATTCCTTTCATGTTCACAGACATTTCAGAATTGAGACAATTTTAGAAATCACTAGATTAAGCCCTATTTTTTTTCTTCCTGTGGTTCTGGAGATTGAACTCAGAGCCTTGTATATGGTAGATGAATAAATATTATTTTTCTTGAATCAGGAAAAAAACCTTATTGCAAGAAAGATCCAGATGTGACTGAGAAATGGATTTCTTTTTTCCATGACTGAGTTTTGTGATGTTGTATGTGTGGTTTGTGCTCTTTGCTGAAAGGGGTGAAGGAGTGAAGAATATTTGTAGGGATCACAATTGAAGATGACTGGGAGAGTGTCCAGAAGTAGATCTCAGCACCTCAGTATCCTTTCCTTGGGGGGGTCTGAAACTTAGATGAGCATATGCAAATATATTTGAGCAATATTCACTTAATTATTAGCGCTCACACACAGATCATGTCCTATGATGCAGCTGGGTGACAGTGAAAGACCAAATGGGCCAGAAGATCAGAGTGAGTGCTTTCCTTATCATGGAGCTTGCTGGCAAAGAGCCCTGCACCCTTTTTTCACAATCACACTGACAAATGTCCTCCAAGCAAGCTAACATTCCCATCACTACTGACTCATCTGATGGGAACAATCACTTCATGAACCAACGTGTGGGCTAACCCACATGGCATGTCCATCAAAAAAAATCACAAAGTATATCTTTTTGTCCTCCTATGCTAACAAGTGATGGGAAAGAGGATGCCTGTTCGCTTGCTCCTCCCCCTTTTCACATTAATTACCCTGCTTTCTTCTGATGTTCCGGGAATCATGAATGTGCTAAATACTATACTGGTAGCTTGGTAAAGAAAAAGGTCTGAAAGTCTAGGAAGAGCAAAGAAGTGGGGGACGTTTTATCATCTAACACATTGCAACCAAAGGTCACAGAATAAGCCAAGCCAGAACTCTGCTCAGGTGAAAAAGACTATGCCAATCTAATTATTGTTTGAGATCTTAATAATGGTACTCCCCAGGAAATGAAACATGGGGGAAAAAAAGGCCACAAGATTTTTGTAACACAACAAATTACCAAAATAATAATAATAATAATAATCTGAGACTAAAAATGCCACATGCTTTCCAGAAAATTATTATTTGTCATTTAGGCTCAGATATGAAAAAAATATGATAAAAGATGGGCAAAATTACATCAAATGGTAATAGACTCAGTGAAATAGACAGTGAAAAATCAATAAAAAAAGGTTTTGAACTCAGTTTAAGCAGGGTACAATTTATTTCTATGTTCCTATTTGTCCCTTTTCCCTATTTTGAAACCAATTAGATTATTTCTCTATTTCATAAACAATTCATTTGGTAAAGATAGTAAGTTGCATCATTAACTAGGAATTATAATGATGTGTACATAAATGGCATTTAGTGTATGAAAATATAAATCTCCTCACTTGTGGCATTCATTAACTTATGGTCCAACAAAACGAATCCATCAATTGACTTTACCTGTAGGTGGCTTGTTTACCAATTGCCTCTCTTTTCTTCTCCTGACTTTAGAGTTAGAAGTAATTTAAAATGAGGATTAGAAATAACTGTCCTGAAATCTATGTTTCTGGTTTTGCTTCTTGTAAAGGTTATTTTATAATTAACTAATTCATAATGCACCTTAAGTATCATATCAAAAATTAGAACCCTTTGGAAACAAATGACAGATGATCTACAAATAGCCTAGCAATGTAATCATTAATAGGGGAAATTCATTTAGTGTTTGCTAAAATCATTTGATGTAATTTTGCCCATCTCTTATCAGACTTTTTCATGTCTGAGCCTATATGACAAATAATAATTTTCTGGAGAGTACATGGCATTTTTGGTCTCAGATTGTTATTATTATTATTTTGGTAGTTTGTTGTGTTGCAAAAGGCTTGTGGTTTTTTTCCCCGTGTTCCATCTCCTGGGGAGTACCATGATTAAGATCTAAAAAAATAAATAGACTGGCATAGTTATCAAATGACAATGAACCATCCCTGGTGTTTGGACATGAGTTTAATAACATAAAAAGTATTGGTTTTGAAAATCTTCTGATTCTATATAATTGCCATTTCCATTTTTATAAATCTGAGGTTAATTTATGATAGGTTTATTTCTAATCATTCCCACTAATGTTCCAGGACTCTTTGTATTCTGTAGTATTTGATATGTATTGTCATAAAGCTTTTAGATTTTTCAAACACTTCAGCAGTTTTATGCATTAAGTTTGTTATTAAATGTCATTGTGTCACTTTATGGGATCCTATCTGAAGAAAGTTAGTAACTAGAAAAAAGATGAGAAACATTTATAATTTGACCCCATCTAAATTCAAGGACAGTACAGGAGTTAGTAAAAAGAGAATTTATGTATTTCTCAGGTGCTCTTCATAAAAATAAAGCCAAGACAAAGCAAAAATAAAAGCTAAGATGAAAACACACCAAACAAAAAATGTACTTGGTAATCATTTGGTAACCAGATATTGGGTTTTATGTGTATGAAATTCTAGACAAAGTATCATGTTCTGGGACAACTCATCCTATATATTTCACTATCATTTAAAAGGTAGCTCAAATGTTCCTTTTGCTACCTCCAACACAGAATTAGGGACTCCCACACTTGTATTACCATAGCATTTGGTTCACACACATGCTTGTTCTTAAATGGTCAGATGATTTGTTTATTTGACTGATAACTACTCAGACTGGGATTCCTAGAGAACAAGAACTGTCTCCTATGGGTCTTTGCCCAGCACATGGAAGAAACTCAATAAACATTTTTGAAATAATAGTTTATATGATTCCAGGGCTAGAATATTAAGAGTTGTGCCAATATTACATAATAAGGGAAAGGTCTGGTTGGCACATTCCACCTTAATAACTGCCTTGCTGGTTCAGGGGCAGGATGGCTGGATGTACGTAGCAGAAAATGGCAGAGATCTGGCATCAGTCGATTGTATTATTGAGTGCAAAGCAAGGAATTTACACAGTACAGATATCTAAGGCCTTTTAATTGCAACCTTTTTTGAAATAAAGAGATGTGTAGATTTCTTTTAAACTTGGAAATCTCTGTGTTCCCAGTTGTTCTGGGTACTTGTTTTTGAAGAAGTGGTAGCAGATGTCTTCCCTAAGAGATGGCAAAATGAATGAGCCATTTGTCAAATTCAACCTTAGGATAGGAGTGTAGATGTTTAGAACTGTGATATCCAGTTTGAGGAACATCAAAAGGTTCTTGCCCTGAAGAATCTTCTGCAAGTCATCCCTTCATGATTACATGCTACTGTTAGATTTGGGATATTATGCTGGTCTTTGGAGTTGGCTCCTCCTATGTTTGTGGGCCACTGGGTTCTGGTTCCTGGGTATGGACTTTCCACTTGAATCTTTGTTTTGAAAGTGCTCAATGACAGCCTTTCTGTTAATCTGATTCTTATCTTTAAGCAACTTGGAGAGTTGACAACCCTCTCAAGGGGAAATCTGAAGACTTGAGAACTGCTCTCGCTTGACCACAATCCCCTGTCACCTCTTGATGGCAGTTCATGGTCTCCTTTCCTTAGTCTCATCCCTCTCTCTGGCCCAAGGTCTCACTTTGCCTTGCTCATGAAGTCACCTGATGGACTCCTGTAGTCAGCTGAGGTAGCCATTGATGCACAGTATTTCTGAGTATAAATCTACTCTTGGGAGCAGTCACGTCTTCCATAAGATGGTGACTGTTATTCATAAAATGATATTTATAGCCTTAAGTTGCTCATAGTGAAAGTTAGAGAATCACCTATTGTGTTTCTATCAGACTCAGCAGGAAGTGCACATTCTTGCATTGTTTTCTTTTATGGAAGGAGCTGAGATAAAAGTGAACCTCTGGCTGACAGCTGTATATGAGGATGATGTGTTTCCTGAATGTAGCCAAAACTGCAGACAGCAATAAGCACAATAGGTTGTGAGACGATGGAAACTTAACACTGTTAGGGATGGATGGCTGAGACAGTCACATCGAGGGCATGCTGGACTTTTTGGTAGCTTCATTCTTCTGATTCTGTCTCTGAGTCAGAGGTTTATCTTGAATGGATTCCTACTGGTTTTGCTCACCTACCTCCCGTACAAGGGACCAATACAAAGAGGAGAATTAGTGGAGGTGTATATACTCTTTTTTCTTTTTAAAGCTCTATTTCAATCCTAAAAGATATACTTTCTTTATGACATACAAATCACTTTGATGATCTATTTTAGAAATGGTCTATTATGAGAAAAAGAATTACAGGTCAATATTCTACTTTTTATTTGTTACAGTGTAATAATTACCCTTGGTATTTAAAAAGAATAGTTATAGAAAAAATAATTTGAAATGGACATGTGGGTTAAAAAGAGGCGTTAGCAGTTAAAACTGGTCAAAATGATGTAACATTTTGAAAAATCCCATTCTGACCTCATTCTAATACATGTCATCAGTAAATTAAATTTGAGATGCACTCTATTAGAGACAGACTTGCTTTTAAAGGCCACAAGAGCCTTCAGAGAGATTTGCAGGGTTTTGATTTGCTTCTTTGCTGTTAAGCTTGCAGGGTGAACACAGGCTGAAGGAACACAGGAATGTGGGCAGGGTATGTTCTTTTCAGTACCTTAGTCTCAAGTGTAGCCCTAACAAACTGTATGAGGAAGGTGATTGCCAGACTGATCGTTGGAAGAAAGGTCAGCATGTTGTTAGGAAAATCTGCTTCTAAGGAACTTCATGACCTGCCAAAACAAAGATTGCTGGGCTTCAGGCTTCTCCACACTGAGGAAGCGGCATCTGTGGCAGCCAGCATGGGCACAGTTCTGATGAGGCTAGGGTGTGAGGGTTGTCCGAATTCCAGAAAGTCTAGACAGAAGAGGACAAACATACTGGGAGGAAAGAGGATGGAGGCAGTCCTGTTTTTCTGGCTGTTACCGCATAGGGAGAATGAGGTATCTGTTGAAGATGCCGGGTGTCGTATTTGTGGGCAATAAGAGTGGTGAAGATTGGTGGCATCAGGTGTAGGGATCTTGGGACAGGAGAAGTGTGCCAGGCAGTCCTAGCTGCAACTCAGAATTGGCTTTTGGTAAACCATGGCATTGCCATCTAAATGCTGACCATAAATCTCTCAAATACTCAGCTGTGTCAATATATTTTTCAGTGTAGCTTTTATAATTTTTAAAATTGCTTTTTCTGGTTGCAAAATTATTTCGTAAGTTATAAATGTTAGCAAATACAGGGGAAAAAAGGAAGATCAAAAGCAGTTATAACTTTACTTCTAAGAGTTAAATACTGCCAGCACCTAGAAGTAGGTAGACACTTTTCTCCCCCAATATTGCTTTCATGAAGTTGTCATTTAATAATACATTGTGTACATAATTTTGATCAGATAGGGGACTTCTGGGGAATCCACTCGGCCTCTGTACTCTGCTCATGGTAGGATTTTGGAAGCAGTGAGCGTACAAGAAGGAACTGGACAGGTGATTAACATTGTTCTATATTCCTTCTAGGAAGAAAGTTTCTCTTTTGGCCCATTATTAGTCACATTGCTGCTGTTGCTAATGCTTCTATAGGAAATACTTTGTTGTGATTCCTTTAACTTGTAACATGGAATCAAGTGCAGTGAAGATCTAACTATGACACTGTAGGGTACAGGGCCTTGTTGTACAGCACCTTTGTTCCCCTCTGCAGAATCTATAGAACATGATCAGTACTCTTATATTTAAACTCCAGGATAGATGGATCCTTGTTTAGGTAGAAGACTGGAATAGATAGCCATTGTTCTATGAAAAATTACTTTGGTGGTAATTTGAAAATAGATGTCTTTGCTTTATCTATCAAACCAGAAATCCCTTAGCAAAAAATCAAGAAGTTCAGTCCAAAGTTGGAATGTTTGGCCTATTGATTACTTCCCAGCAGATATTTGGGATTATCCACTGGCTATTCATGGAAACAAAGTGCTAGGATGACTAGTTGTTTTTCCTCTTCTGCTAAGATACTATTAATGTCCAGTGGAGAACCTAGCCTGCCCTCCTGGTGAGTGTATGTGACCAGCGCGGACTCCAGGAGAAAAAAGAGATATGCCTCTCTCGATCCCGCCATGTTGGGCAGGGAGACTCCAACCAGAAGACAACCTAGCCTGCTCTCCTGGTGAGTGCGCGTGAGTGGCGCGGACTCCAGGAGGAGAAAGAGATGTGCCTCTTATAGGCCTACCCACGTGCGGGCTAAGTATCAAGGACTCCCCCCCACCCAACGCTGTTAGCAACCTGCTGGTTCAGAGGACTGGCTGAGTTGATAGCAACTATGGTACATAAGGCAGCTAAATCCTTGTATTGGTCAGTTGATTTTGTAGGCCTGAGGCTGGCAGTCTGAGCATCTCTTGGGAGGATGATAGTAAGCAATGTAGCAAATATGGGGGATTCTCCTCTCTCTTGTCTTTGAGGCCCAATATTGTTCTCATTGTTTTGCTTTATTCTGATTAACTTTTTTTTTTTTTTGCTTTATTTCATACTCTGTTTTTATTGGTTTTATTGTGTTTTGTCTTTGGCTTGATTTTACTATACCTGATGGAATGGTCAACTATTCTGAAAGTAACAAGATATACTGTAATAACTATTGTTTTCCTAGTATCTTCTTTGAGGTTCTGTACCAGTTCTACTGCTTTGTTTTGATTGACTTTGTTCTGTTATGTTTTGTTGGATTTTACTATCTTTAAAAAAAATAATGTCCAGTGGAATTTGAATCACTGTCAGTACTCTCTACTTCCTCCAGGTAAACCAGGAAAACTGGGATGTGAGGGGAGGGAACGTTTTATCCTTTGTGGGTGGTCTTCGGTGATCTATGCCCTTTCCCCATCTCAGAGGCCACCACCTTTGGCTGGGCCTTCATTCCTTCTTGCCTGGACTATTTATGGTTATCTGACCTTCAAGGTGTCTGCAAGCCAGCGTGTCTTTTGACTAACTTCCTAGATAAAGGTCACAACTGTAACTCTGTCTTCACAGTTTTACATTCAATCATTTTGCCCTAGGAATGGAAGAATATCCAATCTCTTATTATAATACTCAGCAGCTCCCAAAGGCTGTTCTCTACTTGTATTTGTCAAATCATTTCACTAATTCCACATGTTTTTGAGCACCTGGTATGAGTACTGAAGACAGAGTTGTGAGCATGACTGAGTTTTGCTTACTAATGCTTTAAGATCCTTGTAAGTCAAAATTAGAGGCTTTCCCTCTGGTCTTCTGCTTCTCTGCACCTTGGTATCCACCAAGAGTATGTTTTCTTCAAGTCTAAAACATCCCTTAAGGCTCAGTTTAAATACCGCTTCTTTCCTGTAAATGTAGGATGTTGATCTTCCTGTGGTCCCTCATAGCCAAAAGCATTCTTTCCTTTTTTCTGGCTTTTTTTTTTTTTGAAGCCAGCCAATCACCCTCTCCTGCATTCTAGTCGTTCCTGAATGAGCACTGTCTCTCTACCAACCAGTCTGACTCTTGATCATCTTTCTTTCTTTCCCTGCTGGAAGATAGTTAAGTGTGAGAATTAAGAATTTGAGGTTGCATGCCAGATAAATCTGCACTGGAATCTTGGCTCTACCAACTTATTACTGTGTGAACTAAGAAAATTATTTCCTCTCAGTTTCTTCATCTGTAAAAATGGGAATAATAGACTTATCTCACATGTTTGCTTGTGAGGATTAAATAACATAATATGTAATAGTTCATATCAATGTGTCTAGTACAAAAGTATTCAGTGAACACTGTAACATGTATAGCTTGAATATGCAGTACCAACCTATTAATTGTATAACATTAGTCCTCAGTATATGTTTGCTAAATGACAGAATCTAGTAATTGGTGTCTTATGTAGCTCAACAATCATTTTTTGATTATTTGTTGATGCCAAAATGGATCTTTCTAAATTCATTTTTATTTTTAAAATGTTGTTTGGAAAACTGAATTAACTGAAAAATCAATTGTGTTTTTTTTTTTTTCATTTTGACCTTCTTTACATTGGTCATCTAACCATACCATTCTCCCACATGTTCCTCTTGTGTTTGGATATTGATGGTAAAACCAGTGCCACATAGTGATTATGATATGAATAGAAGCAGCCAATGATACATTTCTGAAAGATAATCCTATAGCATGCTTCTGCCTGAAATTTTTGCTGGGAGAGAACTCAGCCTCAGGAAGAACAAGCTCTTCCGTAGCCCCAGAGAAATAACTGCTCAGGCAGAAATAGACACAGGTCTCCTGCTGCAACCTCGTTCTATAATGAAACCGAGCCAAACACAATTTTTTTCCCATTTGTTTCCTTTTGAAAAAAATAAGACAGGCTTGCAGAAAATAGTCAATCGTTTTCACTAGTGGGCGAAAGATCTGGTTTTGTGTCCTACGAACACAAGAGAAGGACAACAATTATAATAAAATTTCTACCATCGAGTTAATAGAGCTAGTGATGTGACTAAATCTGGGCCGGAGACCAAGTGTCCAAGTGGCAAGGAAATCAGAGGGGCTGAGTCCATTCCTAAGTTTAAAAATGAGAGCACATTAAAGGGCTAACCTCACAGAGCTGCAAAGCACGATGTGATGGTGCATGATAGAAGCCACGTGTCGGTCACTAGTTAGTGATTTGTCCTTCCTGGGTCTCAGTTTCCTTTTATGTGAAAAAACAACAACAGTACTTAACTCATACGGGTGGAGTGAGAACAAAAATCACCTCATGCATGTAAGTTATTTCGAAAACAGACTGAGTGGTGGTGATTACTGAATAAATAGTAACTTTATTCTTAGAGGTAGAAAAACTATATCAGGTTGGTATTTTTAAAAAAGTCTCCTTTAGTATAACGTATTTGAAATTGCTTGTTTCTCAAAATACTATGTTTAAAAGCTACACTAACAAAAACACACTGAGAGTCTCCCCCACTGAAAGGAGGACCATTGGTGCACAGACTGCTGTCTGGGTATCTAATGCAGGTGGGGATCAAGGTGGTAGGGGTGAGAGAGGTGGTCTGGAGTTGCCACTTTAAGTGGGCTGTGCACAGGGTATGCTTTCAAAAACGAGAGGAGTTGTTCTTTCCTCCAAAACTTTCTGGTTGAAATCCCACCACTGGATAAATTCTTCTTTGGACTGATCATGGCCTGTTCTAGGCAGCTCTCATTTAGCATGAGGCATTTAGCATTGGGTCAGAAGTGGCATCAAGTTATTAATATATTAACACGGGACCTGAATTAGTTTATCCAAGGCTCTCGAAGACTGAAGCCTCTGTGGCAGGTACTAAGCACTAAAAACATAGGAAAGTCGGAATGCTGAGGATCATCTTTACTTCTGCCTCAAGTGTGCCTTTTGTTTTCTGTGACTTGCAGAGCTCAAGGGACAGAAATTTCTTGGCCCATGGTCTTGGCCCTGCTTCTTGGTGACAGAGGTTCTCTCAACTCTTGCCTTGGCCAGTACCATGCAAACCAAGAGAATGATGGGGGCTCCTGAATCCCAGGGGGCACCAAGGATTCATGGAGGCAGAGCGAACCTCGCGGGAGATTGGGGCAATACATAGCTCTGCTTTAACTGCTTCCTTGCCACCAGTGTGCTATTTGTGAATAAATTCAAATAGCTGCTTTATGGTGCAGAAAATGGTATCGTAGCCACAACAAAGAGTTAGAAATAGAGGAGATTTATTTATTTATTTATTCTTACAGTAAAATTTAAAATGCTAAATGAATACATATTCTAAATTAAGAATAGAAAGAAAAGGCTCTTAGGATGAAATTCTGTATGTCAGGCTTGATCAAGAATTGGAATTGTATGGAGAGATTTAGAAACATCTGGTAATGTGTTATTAATAAGTTAACAGAAACGAATTGACAATTTCAACCAAGAAATGTAATTTGCATAAAATAATAAGAATGCATAATGTATATTTTTCATCATATATAGCAATTATGCTATCCAAATATTTTTAAATATACCAATGAGCCAGGAAATTTATACTTTGTTGAAGATTAAGTCTATGAATGAAGGCCAAAATACATTTTATGAACATTATTATAGTTTACAAATAAGTTACATATATATATGTATATATGTATATATCATAGTATATACAGATACAGATAATAGAAATAAATCAGTTCTTTAAAGTGAAACAATTATTTTTTTTCTACTAATAAAAATAAAGTAGATACAGAATTTAAAATGCAGTTTAGACCTCTATTTGAATTTGCATACTGGAACACAGCATCTGAGTTTTAAATTTTTGCATTGGGTGTTTTATAAGGAGTATGGGTAGCATTTGCTTTGCCTGCAAGAGTAGTGTTTGGAGGCAGGAGCAGAGAGACAGGCACACACTGCGGAGACGTGAAGTGAGCTGTCCTGCAGTTGGCTGCTCGGGTCACACACAGTCTCCATGATCAGGAGGCGTGGGTTCTCTCAGTCAGTGTGCTCAGCTCTTCCCAAATCCCCACGCAGTGATACCACGTGGAAACTTGGAATTGACCATGGTGGAGGTATCTACACCAAATGAAACAGCACATGCTACAAATCAGACTTTTTTTTTTCCTTGAGAGGTGATTGTGAAATATTCAAAAAATATATTCTGGCCATGAGCCCATTCCTAGTCTGTTTTTCAGTTTCCTCATCTCTAAAATGGTGAAAATAATATTTCCACTTCATGTGATTTCAAGAATGTATAAATTTATGTAATTTCTCCAACAGTGCTTAACCCATAGTTCTTAAGAAATAAATTAACATACTTGGGGCCAAAGATGTACATTGTCTTCTACTGGAGAAATCAGTCCATTAAGTTTTTTTGAAGTGTATTAGTTAGAATGAATAGCAACAGTTAACATTTATTAAATATTTTTTATGTGTCAGGTACAAATTTAAGTAATTCTAAATATGATGCTCTTATTTTATCACCTCAACTCAGTGACAGAGCTAGTCATTTTGCCTCCATTATACAAATTATGAAACTGAGGCTTACCTTGTTAGGGTAAGCAATTTACACAGAGACAAAGAAAGTAAGTTGTAAATCTGCAACATGAATCAAGGAAGCTCATCTCTAGAGTCCGTACTCTTAAACCTACACTCTTGGGCTTCCAATAAAACCTCATAGGGCACTAGGAAAAGGTGAGACCTCAGGTCAATCATGTCCAACATCTTGCTTTTACAGAGGCAAATAAATAAGACCTAGAGAGAGAGGGAATGACTTTCCCGAGGTCAGATATAAGCTTTTATATTTCTTGATTCCACATCAGCCTTCTAACAAGGAGATAAACAGTGTGCACCTTCAAAGATAAATAGGAAGCATGTGCGCCTTGGGAGGGAATTAGCGAAACAAAGAAGGCATGTGTAAAAAACAAATATCTGGTGTTTTGGGGTCTCAAATAAGGGTTGATTTCCTTTCTCTTGTATAGACCAGGAGTCTTTTAGTGGCAACAGAGTGGAGTCTTTATAAGTGGGCTCCGTGCAAACTTTAATTCCTAATCAGAGTAATGCTCAGTTCTTACTTAGAAGGAAATGCATTCCTTCCCAGGTCTTCTGCTTGAACACAAAAAATTTCTCATTTGCCCAAGCTGTCTGACCTTTGCCAGCATCCATCTCATCAAACCTGGAGTCACTTGTTTATGTTGGGCTAGAAGGGCTTATGTATATGACCCCACACACTTACATATAGATGTACTTATACATCTACAGCTAACTTCTGAAAGAAACGATGAGTGTCTCTGTTCCCACAACTGGAAGAGTGGCCTGGCCTCAGGGCCAAGAAAACAGAGCTTCTTACTGATGATAAAACTTTCTTCAAACCCTAACCTGGAGATTAGTCTTATTAATCCTCATTGGGCAGTTATCCTGGTGTAGGAATCTTGTTAGAGAGGAAGCCAGGGGAAGGCCTGCTCTCCAGGGCATTCAAGAGGCAATGTAATGTGGCAGGCTTCCCAAACAATTGAAACTTCCTTCTTCCTTGTGTACAACCTGCAGCTGCATTGGCAAAACAATATCTTGTGCACTTTTGGCATAACTTGCTGAGGAAGATGATTATAAATTATGAATATTGTCTATTTTTATAGATAGGAGTAAAATACCCCATGGCACCATGTGTAAATATTGGGAGTGAGTCAGGCTGAAGGCTTTCTAGCTAGGAAGGGGATGATGTAGGGTCCTCAGTGTAGTAGGAATTGTTGAGCAAGGATGTTCAGAGGCAGAGGGTAAGATGAGGGAAGTGATGAGTCCTCAATTCGGGAGAGCAGCTAAGATAAGTATCTTTGTTTCTAGAAGCAGAGGTAGAATCAGGGATTCTGGAGTACATGACTTATGTGGGAGGCACCCCCCCTGGAGAAGGGAAGGGAGAGGGCAGGGGACCAAGCTAAGACAGATGTGTTCTCAGTGGGAGCCAAGTTTCAGCTGTGGGCCACCAGGTGCACCACAGAGATGGTTTCCCTTGAAGCAAGGGGCCAGCTCTCATGCCTGAGGTAGTCAATCAGGAGCCAGTGGCCTTACTTTCAAGGTGAGGCAGATTATAATTCTCTTAAGATGTGCACTGTCGTGTGCCTTTCGCAGCTAAGGGCCACAGAAGCTAGGGGCTGGGTGCACTGAGCTGGTAAAAGGCACACGGGCTCACACTCTAGTATGCACTATCCAGTGCAGTGTCAAGAGTTTGTGTCCTATCTGATTCTGCTTTGGAAAGGGTTATGGGGGTGGCTGTTGAGATTATAAGCAATCAGGCTTCAGAGGAGAGGGCAGCAGCTGCCATCAACCAGGCCCCGAGAGGAAATGAATTCTCTGAATGCTGGCAGTGAGGTCTGAGGTACTTGTAGGACTCAGGCTTTGGGAAGATTTGCCTCTTTTCTCCCCTTTCAAGGTACTGGCTAAAAAACCTTCAGGGAATTTGCCTGGCTGCCAAAGGGATGATTATTGTTTTGGGGTTTGGAAATTCTCTAATGTCTTAGTGAAGGTGAAATTGAAGATGGAGGGGGCATTTCAGATGCTCAGTTTTTCTATAAGCAGTGACAGTGGTGTTGCAGGGAAAATGAAGTGAAAGTGGGAGGAAAGACGAAGCTTAGCATCTGGACCTGGCCAACTCCATCTTTGCCCTCCTATTGGAGACCTAAAGTCTTGTTCAGGTCGAGTCCATCTTGTCACAACTGAGTATGCGACTTCATGATCTGGAGCAAGTTACTTAACTTCTGTATGCTTTTCTTTCTCCAGCAATAAAATAAAATGAGATTGATAGTGGTTAATTCATTTTTATTGTGAGGTCTCGACATTTAATGTTATTTGCATGTAGCCAGTGCCAATACATTGCATTATTACATGAGATATTATCATTAGATGTTAATAGATTTTGTAAGCAGTAAAAATTTAAAAATTTCTTTCTCTCCCCACACTCTTGTTCCTTTGTACTTACCAAATCATGTACTTTAAATGTGTTCCGGCTATAGTTTAATATCTAAACATAAGGGAAATTTTTAAAAAGAGAGAATTTAGAATGTCACAAAAGACCAGATATTCAACATATATTTTTTCCGCATATGTTATTACCATTCTATGTGGTGATTTTCTTTTGCTTCGCAGACTTGTATTTGTGAACCAATTTGGGAGCAGTTGGAGCCCAGGAGATAAAACAGAGTTGAAGCAAAACCTCATTCATTACCATGTAAGGAGCTGGCAAAATTTGACTTTGAATTAGCCAGGTTAAAATGAGCTTGTATTCTAATAAAGTAACAATAAGACAGTGTAGGCTGTTAAGGAGTGGGAATTGTTTTGAATTACATACTGTTTGAGGAGGAAAGAATTGTGATCAGAATAGCAAGGTTTTAACTGTACATTGCATATTGTGTGAATTCTGCTGTCTCTTAGAAATACTCTTTGTGTTTTGAGTCTTTTATGATTGTCATGACATTCTGGGAGCCACTTATCTTTTGTGTCATTTTGTTGTCAGCCATAATGAAATAATTGAGATGACAATTATTTGCTTGTTTGGTTTCAAAAGTTTTCTGTGTCCAATTTCTTCTATTGTCTGCTTCATGGTACCATGGTGTGATGGATCATGCCTGCCCAGATTCTAAAAACAAAAACCATTCATTTTCTTTCTGGGAGAAGTGTCTTTTAAACAGAGTTTTGGAGGTGTATTGTAAATACTATAGTGAGCATTAAAAATAATTGCAGCCATCTATAACTCTAAAGCTTATGGCAGATGAGGTCTCAGTCTACCATGGAGTTCAGTAACCTAGTTTAATAAAGCTCAGATTAAAATAGATAGACATGAGAGATACATTTGAGTTTGGACTTGTCAGATATTTCAGGAAATATGTCAGCTTGGAGTTCAACATTTCAGTTGCATATAGCCCACTTTGCTGATTCAAATGGCATGTGATTTGGTTGTGAAGACTGGGTCACTTTGGCTTTCTCTCTTTCCCTAACACTTCCCAGAGCTTATAAGGAATTAACTAAGGGTCCAGTAATGAAGGGATAAATCAGGACAGAGATAGTTGTCACTATTGCTCTGCCCTACGATTTTCAAAGTAGAGGTCATAACCAGACCATTCTCCCAGCCTGGGATGACATGCATTGAAATTTCCAGTGCCACTTCAAGAAGGTTGGGTAACCCTGACCCAGAAAAGCTAATGTAGATGCATTTTCAAGAGCGATGCTTTAAAATTGTGTCTTTAAATTCACATATTACGTCTTCTTCCCTTAGTTTTCTGAAAGGAAATTTGTTGGTTACAAAAGGGGGATTTAATATTTTTTACCTCATAATTATTGTGTAAATCAAATGCAGTAATGCAGACATTTTGCCTGTAGCATAATATACATTCCTTAAATGGCAGTTTTGTCTTATTTTGTGTTAGATGCCTGTGTGTGTGCCTCATATCCCAGTGATTTGTGTACACACTCAGGGTCAGCAGTTCTTGGCCATGGGTTGCAGGAAATGGGAATACTGGCTCCTTTCCTCCACCTTTCCCTGGCCTCTCAGCATTTTCCTTGGCCTAGCTCTAAGGATTGGGAGGCACAGATGGAAAAGACCACTAGAATGAGGTTAGATGAAGGAAGAGTCTCGCCCTATACTATGTATCTGAAACAATTGCTTTAAATCTGTCATTTTAGGAACACACACACACACGCAAATATGTAAACAGATTCACGTACTGTGCACATCAGAGATTGTCTATAGGAGAACAAAATGTTCTGATGAAAATAAATAATTCAGCTAATCATCCAGATGTTTTACCTATATAGTGTCACACAGCTGGGTGATCTGAAAGAGCTGTTTGGTGACTTGCAAATAAAACATGTGGATGATAGAATGTTCCTTTTCTTCTCCAGATTTTTGGTCTCACTTAGATATGATCTAAATGATATGAGAACATATGGTAAAACCTCTCACATTCAAAAGCATACAAGCAGCTAGCTCACACTTTCTACTAAAAATTTTTTTTGCTCATAGGTATTTTGATGAATCTAGCATCCTCACAAAGCACTCCATTTTAAAGAAATAAAGCAGCAAAAACAAACCCTACATTCAAAGCAAGAGTATTGAAAATTGTCAGGCAATCATTTTTAACCTCTTGTTTGTGTGCAGTCAATCAAAATAGAATAGATTTTCTCTTATGAAATAGTTTTAAAAGCGGCTAAAAGACAAGGATTTAATGTTTGCAGAAAATCATTCAGATTTGTCTAAAAAGCATCAAGAATCCCATCTTCAGCATTTAGCTGTTATTTTCATTAAGTGAACATTTTCCGTTTCTCATGCTATCTTCAAAGGAATCAGTTTAATGTTATGCTTTGACATTAGCAACTATGGAAAATCTATGTACATTTGTAGACTAGAAGCTCAGTTGGACAGGAAGCAAAGTAAATAAAGACAAAGCTAAAATAAACACCACAGCAAAAATGTGAGGGGTGAAAGGTAATTCTTTTTTTTTTTTTTTTTTTTTTAGTTTTCAGATCACCAGTATATTAGTTTCAATTTCTAGGTCCAAATCATTAGATGTCTTTTTCTAACTAATGAGATGATTGAAATTGTACAATAGGATGACAACTTAGCATGCTGAAATTTTAAATCCAGGTTTAGAGCTTTAAGGAATTATGGAGCCTAAAGCCTGAATGGAACCTGGACTACCTATCCAGGATTGCAATGTAAATAGTCCTGGCCTGAACAGGTAACTTAAATGAGTGAAGCAGGACCAAGTCTGAAGTGCATACAGTCACATGTAGAGGCCTCGACACACTAGGGAAGATACCCTGCTTGGCACAGATCCTGAGGTACAGCTTGTTGCTGCCAGGCAGGAAGTATGATTCAATTTTATTGGTTAGCCTGCATTTTAAGACTACACAGAAGACTAGATTTTTATGTAGTGTTCCAAAATATTTGACTAATTCAGTGATCAGTCTGCTGATCTTATTTACTTCTTTTAATCTAGTCTAACCACGTATTTTATTGATGGAGAATTAGGATTAGTAAAACACTTTGCAGAAATTCCTACAGTTAAGTGTTATTACTAGGACTTGAACCCAGACTGTTGACCTCTTCAACCTCATAGTTCTAATGTGAATACTGTCTTCTACCTGTAATAGGTTTCAACAAGGCCTTGTTAGATGTATTCTATGGACTATCCAAGGTTTTAATAATTTCATTAAATTCTAATACTCCTCTGATTTTTTTCTATAAGGTATTTATCTCCTCAGCAAATGTTTGTCATTGGCGCCTCTTTTCCAATGCTGTCTACAATTTTCTTTGTTCTATTTCATTCCATTCAAGTTATTTTTTCACCTCTATATTTAATATTTTCTCCTTTCTTGATTAATGCTTCTAAATTTCTATTTTTCAGTTGTGTCATTTGTCTAATTTCTATATTTGACTTTTACTCTTTAAAACCAGACTTTTAAGATCAGAGAGTGTCTTTGATTATATCCTGACTGTATATTGCTCTGCAGTTATCGAAGGGACTAAGACATCAATTTGTAAATCTGAATGTGATTCTAACTGGAACCCATGAAGACCATCCATTTGATACAAAAGATCCCACTGCTTTATCATCACAATATAAGGAGGATGTCCATCTGCCTTGAAACCTCTTGTCTTGAATTCAGTATTTGCAAGAGATGTGTTATTCAAAGAAATGAAGATATAGATGTAGATATAGATATAGATATGTCTTCTGCCTACCCATTTTTTCTTTGATTTTAGTAATGTTTGGGAAAATTCGTTTCCAAAGGCATGAGGTGCAGGGAAAGGAAAACTTGTCCTGTGAGGACATGGAGTGATGCACGGCAAGGGGTCTGCTGACACCGGACTCTTGTCTGTTTCCACAGCACAGCTGCAGACTGAGGACTGTGCTCTGCACACCTTTGGGCTTATAGGAAAGCCACGCTCTGATTCTATTACTAATCATTTCCTGTGTTTGAGTGGCACTTTGGTTCCCAAACAACTCTCACAGGTCACTTCCTTCATTTTATAATGAGGAAACTGAGTCTCAGAGACCCCGAACAACTTGCTCGAGCCTCACAGTTAGGTTGAAGAAAAGTTATCTGAGAGCTTGATCGACCCCAGTGCTCTTTCTCCTGAGCACCATCTTAGCTTTATGGCCACTCTAACCAGTGCCACAGTACAGTGATTGTCCCTGTGCGACCACCCGCTGGGATAATCGTGCACATTCTCTGCCCAACACTACTGTAGGTAGTTGCTGCTATGAAGACAATAGCTATACATGGCAGCCGTTACAGATATTAATAGAAGATCTCTAACTCTCAGGAACTCTATTATTTGTGCATGAGGGGGCTGTTATAGTGGAAAAGGAAGAAACATTTTCCTGATGGAGATTTTCATGCTGGCAAATTGGCTATTCTGCCTTAAATTCATATTGTTACTAATTGGTGCTAGGGTTTTTGTTCTGGGTTGTGCACATGCTAAGTAGTGATTTTCCCTACTTGTTTGATTATGGATTAATCCACACATTTCACCTCATGAAAGAAGGAAGTGGCCTGTGCTGCCTCGGGAGGAAACATCTCATCTAATAATTATGCTCGGAGGTACTGGCATCATGGCGTGCTGACCCATGGGCAAACTGTGGACAGAACCATGGAAAATTCAGCTCCATTCAGGGTTCTTTTTTCCCCCTCAACTGGATTTTAAAAACAAATGTCTGTAGAGCAGAGCCTTGAAGGGTGACAGGCGGCAAACAGGCAGATTATGAGAGCATTTGTCATGAAGTTAGAGAGCCCAGGAAGGGCACCAGTGCTGCGGGAAGGGCTGCCTTGCTAAAATGTTTTTGTAAATTATCAGGAGTTATCAACAGAACCCTCTCAGCAGGAAAAATGGAAGGGGAGTTACTTCCTAGAAACACTAGTTTCAATGGTTTCTGATTTGCAGGTTCAGAAACCTGTCAAAGAATGGATCAGTTATACAGGGGAGCCTAAAGTTTTGGGATCAGAAGATTGGACATTTAGGATTATTGTAATGATGGTTCCTTGTTTATCAGAACAAGAAATATGCTTCTATAATGTCAGAGCATTTTCTCATCTAAGAAGGTGGAATATATTCTCTCATATATATAGACTCTTAATTTTCAGTCTGATTAACTTGCGTTGTGATTCAATTCTATTTATTTAAATTCTGTTCCTATACGAATGCAATAAGTATTTGCTTGATTCTCAGTACCATGTTTGGTTGAACTGTCTATTTGGCTTCAGCCATGGCCTTTAAAGGCCAAGTAAACAAATATCCATCTCAACATTATTATTGGCATCTCTGAAGTTAAGATAATCAATGATCATCGTGTCTAATTGTTATAATAAAATCAGTAATGTAAACAAAGCACACTCATCTGAAAAATCACATTAAAGTACAAGTAAACTTTCTACACATTATGTGCTTTATAAATTGAAATGTTGGGATGGGGATTTAGCTCAGTGGCATAATCACCTGCCTGGCAAGCACAAAGTCGTGAGTTCGATCCCTGGTACAAAAGAAAAAAAAAATTGAAATGTTGCCCATTTAAGATACAAACATACATTTTTATTTCAGGAGTAAATATTTATTGATGATCATGAATAGTGTTAGTTTTATGAAAAATGGTTGAGAACCTTCAAATAAATAGAGCTATAGACAGTTAACAGACAGCACATTAGTTACCTAAACTTAAGGATGATTATATCTTTCTTGAGTCAGCAATGTTTACAGACAAACAGTATAAAAAACCCTATAACAATAGAGATTACACCATACCATAATCACTCTGTAGAATTATTCATTTGAACTTAAAAAATTAAGAAAATCTTTAAGAATGATACTCATTTTTAGTTATTTAATTTCATTTAAATATGAAAAAAAAATCCCAGCTTGTATTTAGGACAGTTATAGACCTATTATTGCTACTGTCATTAGTATTTGATGGGAGGGAGGCACAGGGACCATCAGGTGGCTGACTGAGGTGGACTAGCTGGTACCAGTGTAGGTAGGGAAAACCTAGCTGCCAATCCTTCTTGCAAGAGCACACAACTCTGGTGCCCTTGGGTGTGGCCAACCTCTTTGTTCGTCCTTTTCCTAGAGGCCATGGATGTCACTTTCCTTAGGCTAGGATTTTCTTCAGATAGTTTGCAGGGCGATTGACAAGATCGTAGCATTCATACTCTCAGTGGCCACTACTATTTGTATAACATGCTTACTGTAACAGGCAACAGGTTAAATGCTTTAGGTAAATTAAGGTGAAGGTGAAGCCTCTTGATAATATAATTGATTACCCTCTTGATTCAGTGAGACTTAATTAAAAGTGAGGTATAGTTCTGCAATTTTGAGAAATGATAAAAAGAAATTTAAAGTGTTTAAGATATTTGCCAAGCTTAATATCCTTTCTACATCCAAACTTATTTTCTGATACCCATACCCTAATGTGGTGATTGGGTTTCCTGAATCTTCTCCCTTTATTCAACAGGAGAACAGAAATATCATTCTCGTGACCCCACTGACAGTAAATTGCTCTGTTTGCAGTAGGAAGAGAATAGAAGAAGGCCTAATGATGATAAATAGCAACCATAAAATCATTTCCCTTCTGTTTTCTAGAACACATTACAACTAACAAAATATTTTTAAATCCTTGACCTCATTTGATCCTTTAAGCATAGCTATTTTTGATTTTTCTTTTTTAAAGGAAACCTCTGGTAGAGGTTCATAGAAACACAATCCACTGGATCTGGAAGATATAGAGGAAATTAGTTTAAAGTTATAGCATTTCAGAGAGAAACATCTTAGCCTAAAGGTCATGGAATAAATGAATTTTTGGCTTTTTTTTTTTTTTTTTTTTTTTTTTTTTTTTTGCAAATGAGGACACAAAGGCCAGGAACATTTTGGTAACTTGATCAGTCTCAGAAATGGATTCCGGCTGATTGCCTGATCCTCAGTTTTCCTTTTTCTCTGTTTCGACCTGCCTCTCAAAAGCAGAGTCAGGTTAAATTCCCAACAGAGTCAGGTTTTCTCTCTCCTAAAGTATCTTTGGCATATGGGATGCATTTTATAGTGCAACTCTGTATGTTTGAAGTGGTTTTCAAAAGCATTATGTTAAGCAGGATTTTGAATGTGAATTCTTAATGGGAAAGAGTCATAATTGATTACAGATGTCTCTAATGGATGTACATTGAAGATGGTAGCACCATCCATATCTGGCATTTTGGCATTGCCACAGCAGAGGTTTTCTTTCTTTTAGAAACATTTTTTGAAATACAACATTGCCATTAAGAAATTGTGATAAATACGTGTCATCACAATTAGTAACTGTTGGAGAAAGGCAGTTTTGAAGGGAAATGAATCTGGCACCAGGAAACTGCTCACAATGGG
>RJWM01019592.1:0-38746 GCA_004363535.1 Dasyprocta punctata | reverse complement strand
GAACTCACAACCTCGCGCCTGCTAGGGCAGGCGCTTAAGGCACTGAGCCAAACTCCCGGCCCTGGTTTTTTTGAGGCAGGGTCGCACTATGTAGCTCAGGCCGGCCTTGCGCTCGCGTTGTAGCCCAAGCCGGCCTCGAACCCACAGCGCTCCGCCTACCTCAGCCTCCCGAGTGCTGGGATTAAAGGCGTGCGCCACCACGCCCGGCTCCTGATTTCTTTTAATTCTTTGTACGTTTTAGATAGAAAACATATAAAGAATTATGTCTGATGGACAATTGGCTAAGATATTTTCCCAATTCGAGGGTTTTCTTTTTACTCTGTTGGAGATTTCCTTTGACATGCAAAAACCTTTTAGTAAGATGAGATCCCAGTTGTTGATTCAGGGAAGTGTTTCCGTGCAATTTCATTTTTGTTCATGAACTCTCTGCCTACTCCTATGTCATCAAGATTTTTACCTACTCTGTCTTCTAGTAAGTTTAGCATCTCTGTTTTAATATTCAGATCTTTGATCCAATTTGACTTTATTTTAGTGTATGGTGATAAGCATGGATCTAGTTTTAGTTTACGGCATACAGAAAGCCAGTTTTTCCAGCACCATTTGTTAAAGAGGCTGTCTTTCTTCCAATGTACCTGTTCGGCCCCTTTGTCAAAGATGAGGTGGCTGAGTGTGTTTGTAGTTGTGGCTGTATCTTCTAATCTATTCCATTGATCTTCAAGTCTGTTTTGATTCCAGTACCCTGCTGATTTTATCACAGTAGCTTTGTAGTATAGTTTCAAATCAGGGATTGCAATGCCTCCTGCCTTCCCTTTGTTGCCCAGAATTGCCTTTGCTATTCTAGGTCTTTTCTGGTTCCAGATGAATTTCAGGAATACGTTCTCTAGCTCAGTGAGGTAGGCAGGTGGTATTTTGATTGGGATTGCATTGAATCTGTATAATAATTTTGGGAGAATGGCCATTTTCACAATATTTGTTCTTCCTATCCATGAACAGGGAATATCTTTCCATTTTCTGAAATCTTTGATTTCCTTCTTTAGAGTAATGTAATTTCATTGTATAGATCTTTTACTTCCTTTGTTAGATTGATTCCTAAGTATTTCATTTTTTTGGATGTTATAGTGAAGGATGTGGTTTCTCTTATTTCTCTGTCATTGATTTTGTTGTTTGTGTACAGGAATGCTATTGATTTTGGAGTGCTCACTTTGTATCCAGCTACATTACTGAATTTGGTTATTACTTCTAGAAGTTTTCTAATGGATTTTAGGGGGTCTTCTATGTAGAGTATCATATTGTTTGCAAATAATGATAATTTCACTTCTTCCTTTCCTATCCTTATTCCCTTTATTTCTTTCCCTTGTCTAATTGCTCTGGCTAATTTTTCCAGAACTATATTGAATAGGAGTGGTGATAATGGACATCCTTGTCTTGTTCCTGATTTTAGGTTGAAAGTTTTCAGTTTTTCTCCATTCAGTAAGATGTTGATTGTTGGTTTATGATATATAGCTTTTATCAGGTTGAGGTAGAGACCATCTATTCCAATTTTCTGTAGGGTTTCGATCATGAATGGGTGCTGGATTTTGTCGAAAGCTTTTTCTGCATCTATTGCGATGATCATGTGGTTCTTGTCCTTGTCCCTGTTGATATGGTGTATTACATGTATTGATTTCCATATGTTGAACCATCCCTGCATTCATGGGATGAATCCCACTTGATCATGGTGTATAATCTTTCTGATAACTTTCTGTATTCTATTTGCCAGTATTTTATTGAGGATTTTTGCATCTATGTTCATGAGGGAGATTGGCCTGTAATTTTCTTTTTTGGTTGGGTCTTTCTCTGGTTTTGGTATTAGGGTAATACTTGTTTCCAGGAATGAGTTAGGGAGACTTGCTTTCCTTTCGATTTCATTGAAGAGTTTGAGGAGTGTTGGCATTAAGTCTTCCCTAAATTTCTCGTAGAATTCAGCAGTGAATCCATCAGGGCCCGGGTTTTTCTTTGTTGATAGGGTCTTAAATATTTTTCAATTTCATAAGCTGATATGGGTTATTCAGCAGCTTTATGTCTTCTTGATTCAGCTTTGGTACTTCATAGGTTTCTAGGAATCTGTCCATTTCTTCTGTGTTATCAAATCTATGTGAGTAAAGGTTTTCAAAGTAGGTGTTGATGATCTTCTATATTTCCACAGGGTCTGTAGTGATTTCACCCTTTTCATTTCTTATTGCATGAATCTGAGTTTTTCCTTTCCTCTTTTTGATAGGGTTGGCTAGGTGTTTATCAATTTTATTTACTCTTTGAAAGAACCAACTCTTTGATTCATTAATTCTTTGTATTGTTTTCTTAGTTTAAATTGCATTAATTTCTGCTCTAATCTTAATAATTTCCTGCCTTCTTTGGGCTTTGGACTTGACTTGCTCTTCTTTTTCTAGGAGTCTGAGGTGCAGCATTAGGTTGTTTGTGTGTGTTCTTTCCGTTTTTCTGATATGAGAGTTTAGTGCTATAAATTTCCCTCTGAGGATTGCTTTCATTGTATCCCACAGATTCTGGTAATTTGTATTTGCATTTTCATTCAATTGTAGATACTAATTTCTTCTTTAACTTCTTCTGTGACCCATTGGTTATTTAGGAGAGTATTATTTAATTTCCATGTGCTTATGTGGTTATTGTAGGATTTTTTGTCATTCATTTCCAATTTTACTGGGCTATGGTCAGATAATAAGCGTGGAATTATTTCAGTTCCTTTGCATTTGCTTAAGCATGTTTTGTGGACCAGTATGTAATCTATTTTAGAGAGTGACACGTGTGCAGTTGAGAAGAATGTGTATTCTGATGTTGATGGGTGGAATACTCGGTATACATCTACTAGTTCCATTTGTTCACAAGTTTGATTCAGTTCTGCTATTTCTTTGCTGATTTTTTGTTTGGTTGTTCTGTCTCTCTGTTACAATGGGGTGTTAAGGTCCCCTGTTATAACTGTATTATTGTTTATTTGGTTTTTCATGTCTATTAAGAAGTGTCTTACATAGTTGGGTGCTCCCATATTCGGTGCATATATATTTATGATTGTAATCTCTTCCTCTTGAAGTTTTCCCCTAACAAGTATGTAGTGACCTTCTTTATCTCTTTTGATCATTCTTGGTTTCAAGTTCACATTGTCTGCAAGCATAATAGCTATCCCTGCTTTTTTCTGGGTTCCTGTTGCATGGAGTATTGTTTTCCAGTCTTTGATTTTTAGTCTGTGAATTTCCTTTTGAGTGAAATGTGTTTCTTGTACACAGCATATTGTTGGGTTTTGTTTCTTAACCCACTCTGCTAGTCTGTCTCTTTTTATTGGTGAATTGAGACCATTTACATTGATTGATATAACTGATATGTACCGGCTCATCCCTGTCATGATATCTTTCTGTTGTTGGTTTTCTACATTTTCTGTGTAATTACTTGCCTTCCTTAGTGGTTTCCTTTTGTTGTTGTTCTTAAGGTTGTGGCTCTCTTTGTCTCTTTCTAGAGTGTCTTTCAGTACTCTCTGTAGTGTTGGTTTGGTGGCCATAAATTTCTTCAGTTGTTCTTTGTCATGAAAGTATCTTACTTCTCCATCAATTTTTAAGGATAGTTTTGCAGGGTACATCAATCTGGCTTGAAAGTTATTTTCTTTCAGGATTTGAAATACTTCACTCCAAGCTCTTCTTAAGTTAAAGGTTTGTGTTGAGAAGTCTGCCATGATTCTGATAGGCTTTCCTTCATAGGTGATCTGTTTGTTTTCTCTGATAGCTTTTAGTATTTCATTCTTGTGCTGTATTTCTGTTACCCTTATTATTATATGTCTGGGTGAGGATTTATTTTGGTTGTGGTTAATTGGGGTTCTGTATGCCTCAGTTACCTGTATTTCAGATTCTCTTCCCATGT
The DNA here is from genome assembly GCA_004363535.1 of Dasyprocta punctata. Classification (NCBI taxonomy): domain Eukaryota; kingdom Metazoa; phylum Chordata; class Mammalia; order Rodentia; family Dasyproctidae; genus Dasyprocta; species Dasyprocta punctata. The sequence continues at coordinate 34,846 of RJWM01019592.1, read as the reverse complement.
TTGGAAAGTTTTCAGCTATTATTTCTGTGAGTAATCTTAGCAGGTCATTAGTATTGACCCCTGCTTTTTCATTTATGTCTATTAATCTTATGTTATTTCTCTTGGCATCGTTTTGCAGCTGTTGAATTGTTGTTTCTTGGTTCCTTACTATTTTTAGGAGATCTTTTGTTTCATGGCCATGGTCTGCCATGCTGTCTTCAAGATCTGAGATTCTATCTTCAGCTTCATTCAAGCGGTTTTTCAAACTTTCCATGGAGTTTTTCATTTCTTGCATTCCCCTTTGCATCTGTTTCATGCATTCTGTTTGTGTCTTATATTGTTCATTCAAAGTTTCAATCATTTTCTTAAGTTCTTCTATTTTTTTATCTTGCTCTTCTTTAGATACACACCACATTTCTTTAATAATGATTCTCATTTCATTTTTTAGCTGAGAGAATATTTCTGATTTGAATTTCTCTATAGCTTCATCAAGCTGTTTCTTTACTGCATTTTCTATCATTTCAGAAAGTTCATTTGTATGACTCCCACTGTCTTCCATTTCAGTGTCTCTTGGGTTTGTTCTTAGTGGGCTAGGGGACTGAGACTGCCTCTTGGTCTTTCATTTTGTCATTTTCTTCTAGAATCTATGTGACTCTGTGTCCTGTGAGGCTGACCGGGTGTTCCCATGAGGGTCGTGTTGAGTCTTGATTCACGCTGAGTCGCTGGACCCGGTAGAGCTGGATCCTGTGTGCAGCCAGTGAGGGCGGCCTCCTGGGGAGTGCAGGTGGAGCCTCTGCCTTAAGTGGGTGGGGGCCAAGGCCTCCTGGTCCCAGGGAGCTAGGCAGAGTGTACCCCGGAGTATGATGCCGCCTTTTTTCTTTTTTTTTCTTTCTTTTTTTTTTTTTTTTGCAACGCACTGTTTCTCCTTTGTGATGTCCCTCTGCCATGCACCACTCTGTCTTGGAGCTAGCCAATGAAACCTCTATGAACTGTAAACCAAATAAACTTTTCTTCCTTTATCTTTGGGTGCTGGATGTTTTGTCCTGACAATAAGAAAAGTAACTAAGACATCATGGTTATATATGGTAATAGAGTTTTGCAATGTCAGATGAGGCCTATGAACATGGATATCAAGCCATCATTTAGAATCATGTTTGAATGCCTTAAGGTCTCCTTTTAGAAAAGTAAATGATGGAGGGAGATGAGAAGCAAATAAACAGGCTTCAAATCAGAGATATAATACTGAAAGAGGCACAATTTACAAAACACTAAATAAAAGTTAAAATTTTCCTAATCTTGATGTTGGCTCCATACTTTAACAATATATTACTTTCTTAATTTGACATCCGTACTATCAACCTTTTGCTTTTTTATTACCTTTCCTACACTTGTGTTGTCCTTCTGCTTGAATGCATTCTCTACTCTTTAAGTTACCTGATGGCTATCTACTTACATTGTGTAAGTCAGTCCAAATACCTCCTGTTCCAGGAAAACTCTTCTGTTTCTCTCCACCAAAAATTCTACATATGCCCAAGTATGAATTTATATCCAAATTAATGAGTGGATAAAATAAAAATACTGGCCAGTTTGAATATAGGGATATTGACTGCTAAGATGTCTACTGATAATATCAAATATGTTGATAGTTACACATGCATATTTAAAATCATAATTTATAAAACATTGTTTATTTTAGAAATATTATTTTTTATCTATTTTCACGTTTTTCGAAGTAATATTTAGAATCTTCAGCTCTGCTTTTAGTGTCACTATCTTCATGGTTACTGAAGTCACTCCTTTGGACCTTCTCCATGGTTCTCCAGAGAATAACATTTTTACTTCCACTTCTGTTGGTCAAAATATACCATGTCTTATAGTGCTGTGACTAGCAGCCTTAACCAATGCTGCAAAAATCCACTACTAATGTTTATTTTTTTATTTTCTGTTTTTTCATTTAGACATATGTTAGTGACGTCCACAAATTAACCATTTATCATCACTTGTAATTGTAAGGGCATATGCCCCAGAATAATGACTGAATGCAGGTCTAATGTATTTTCCTCTTGAAAGACTGATTATTTGAGCTGAAATGAGTCCATATTTATCTTAAATAGGTATTTTCAATGCTGGTTACAGGCCACAGTCTCCTGAAGAGCATTAAAAACTACGAACAGGGAACCTGAGGGCATCTTCTCCATTATCTTGTTTAATTGATCTAAGGTTGAACCTCAGAATTTTAGTTTTTAGTATGGCTTTTTTTTTTTCTGTGCTAGGGATCGAACTCACAACCTCACACTTGCCAGGCAGGTGCTTAAACTGCTGAGCTAAATCCCTGGCAGAATTTTAGTCTTTGAAATTTCCCCAAATGATTTCAATGAGCAAGAAGAGTTGAAAACCACTCATCTAAAACTACTATTGGTATTAGTTCTCAAAACGAGGTCCATAAACCCGCATCACTAATATCCCCTAAGTATTTGTCAGAAATGTTAATTCTTGACCCTGCACTAGACCTGCTGAATCCCAAACTCTGGAGTTGGGTGTAGTAATAAGGATTTTAACAAATCCTCCAGGTGATCCTGGTGGACCCACTGGTTTAGGTAAATGTGTCATCCTTAAACAGCTGTGTGTTGTTCAAACTATGTTTACTGATAGAACATGTGGTATGACAAGGTTTATAAAATGTAAGGGGGATGTGATTTAGGAAAAAGCCACTGGCTTGTCTTACATTCATGCATATATAATAATCTTGTCTCTGAATCCCTATGGTTCTTTAACTATATAGTCTTTTCGGTACTGACCACACTTTACATTAGAATAATACCCTTAACATTTTTTTCTCTAAAGCAAAGTTAAGTATTTCTGAGAAATATCCAAGGTCAAACAAGAATATGAAGAATGGGTATAATGAGCAGATCTGTAAACCAGATGGTGACTGTCTTAGTTAGTTTTTTCTCATTGATGGGACAAAATACCTGATACCCAAAGTTAAAGAGAGAAAGGTTTATTTAGCTCACAGTTTGTGGAGGTTACACTCCATAATCAGTTGGCTCCAAAGCAGAGTGTTATAGCAGAGAGACAACCATTCATGGTAGTGGAAGACAGCAAAAACAACAGAAGCAAAAAGGGGGAAGCAAACCTTTTTACCTCCCTTATGTTGTAAGCACGCCACCACTCCCTAGGGTGGGTATAGCACTCACACCATCTCTGTACCTTCCTCTTGCACAGGCTGAGGATGTTTACAAAGTGAGGACCCTGGCCTCTGCTGCATTGCTTAAACTCCTAAACTTCTCAAGTTGACACAATGAATCAACCATTATGACATCCTGGAGCATAAATAACCATCTTAGAATTTATATATTAATTATATGCAGTTTTTAGTATAAAATTATATGTGAAAAATTATACTTTAGCAATTATAGCTGTAAAAATATTTTTAAGATAGTTCCATTTACCAAGATATCTTAATGCCCAAATAGAGCCATGTGAGACCCCTAAAGTACAAATCTGCTTTTGAGTGGTAATTTTAGAATTCAGCTATACAAAGCTTCTTCAGTAATACAGATAAAAATACAATGTTTTAATGTTACCTCAAGGCTTTAATTTAGGGATTGTAAACCTTTAGTTTCACACCTGATAAAGAATCAGTAATAACTTCAAAATACCTTCGAGTTTCCCTCTGCTCTTTTATCTCTCAGATCTATACTTCATGTTTTCTTTCACTGATATTCTTTTTCTTCTAATAGTTGACTTCTGAGATTAATAAATTCTTGAAAGCATAAGAAAAGATGAAAATTCGTCTCCTTGAGAACAGGGGCAAATATTTTTTTAAGAGAGAGAAATGAAAAGATGCAGTTATTGTTTTTGAAGCCAGAGGCAGATTGTACTGGTAATAAAGGAGAGTTCGTGAGATGCTTTATGGAATTGAAAGTTCTGCTTTGCTTTTTCTGTCACACTTAGAGAGCCTATTCATCTATCCTTTCAGCAACACCAGTATTTTTTTTATATAAACTTGAAAAACAGGACACACAAAAAAACCTTCAGCCCTTAATTGCTGTTGAAACAAGCTGTAGGAAAAATACAAGATTGATGCTATAGACACTGAGCATTCATTACTCTATAACAATGTTAGGAAAAAAAAAACACATTGAGATGGCACCAATTTTGAACATCTTTCCTTGGGGAGTGCACTCAAGAACAATCCCATGAGTTTGCATAAGATGTGAACTGAATTTTTTCAAAAGGGTAATGGGAATCTAGAAAGAACTTTGCTGTCATGTATTGTACAACAGACTTGTTTTACACCACACTGACCTGCTTCTAGTTTCCTTCCAGTGCTCCAAAGATGAGTGATAAAGACTATATGACAAAGTTTCTCTGCAAGTTTGTTTTGCAGCTGGTGTTCTTTGTGTGACCTAGCTTTTACCAAGAGGAAATACATCCACTGGAGACTGGGCAGGCAGTAGTGAGCACTGTATGACATGGGCCAGTGACTCTTTAGATAGGCAATGTGGTAGAAGCCTTTGGTTCTTCTGAGGCATGTGTGGAGAGGGTGCATTTCCAGTGTTATCTGTATACAATGTATACAATAATGTATGCAGTAGAAAGTAATGGCAAAATAGCATCTGAGTCTCATGGAATACCCCTGTATTTGAAATTCTCATGGCTTCATGATATTTGGCTATGTGTCATCCAAGCTCATTTTCTCTCCCCTTCTTTAAGCTTCTTAAGACTTCCGGTCTCTACAGGGTAGAAGGAGTATTTAACACCCAGGACAACCTTGAGATACTAAGAAAGGAAGGCACATTGTGAATATGAGTGTAGTTTAAAAAGAATAAAGCACCTTTCTCCATATACTTCTATCATGTCATACCCCAAGATACCTTTGCCCTTATTCAATTCTCTACTTAGCTATCATAAGTGTTTGTATTTTGGATCTACATGACTTTTGGAATCCCATAAAGTGCAGTGTCATCCAGGTTGCGTCTCTTATTAGCGATGTGACCTTGAGCTAATTACCATTTCTCCGAGTCCACATTGTGAAACTATAATTTTCCTACTCATATCTATATACGATTGTGTTGTTCCTATTAAATGACTCACATAGTCATCTTAATTTATTCAAGCGGCCCTACTTTGCCATCAAAAAGCTAATTTAACAACCTCTCACTTGACACATCCACACCTACACATACCCCAAAGTCTAACACTTAGTTTCCTTTGTTTTTAGAGGCTGGCATAAATCATAATGGAAACTTGCATCTACCTCACAAAGACTTGCAAATAGGGTTGACTCCAGGTCCCTCATGATATGTATCACTGGATTTTGGTGTCATTTAGAGCCCTGGTGTTTACCATGTAGGCTATTAAAAAGAAACCTATGAAGGAATGATAAGAAGACAAATGGAGAACCAAGAACCCTGGCAGTCCATGGCTGTGTGTGTGTGTGTGTGTGTGTGGGGATTGGGTGTTATATGCACATATGTAGGTGATACTTGAGTCTGTTTTGTTTTGATGGCAAATCATAGCAACACATAAATCAAAGTTTTTCACTTTTTAAAAACTGATTCACTCTCTATGAAGTTTACATGAATATGAATGAGGAAAGTGTAGTTTTACAATGTCCAAGTAAAACAAAAATTTATAATAAAAAATCACTGTTTATTACAAAAGTGTTTGCAAAAAGAAAAGGAAAGTTTCTCACTGCCAGTTATTTTTGAATTTAATTAACTAAATTTAACTATTTCTTGATGTTTATATACTTCATAGCACCTTGTTGCACATGATACATATAGTGTTGTCTGCCAATTCAAAAATAAATAAGGACAATTTAAAACCAGATGAAATATAATTGAGAAGGAAAATAGGGAACTATAACATGTTGCTGGAGAGGCAGCCATTTGCCAAATCTACGGTGGCTTCAAAGGAAGATCTCTCATTGGTCTAGATGTTTCAAGTGCGCTTTCAAAAGGAAGATGTATTACAGAAGAAACAATAACCAGGGTTGTCCAATTCCCATGTTAGGTATATATTTTATTTTGAAAACAATGGAACTAAAAGCATAGAGAGTAGAAGAAAAAATGCTTAAGAAGAAAGTTAGCCCTGAAATTTTAAGAATTTTTATAAGGCATGCATACCTGCTTTAAATATATCTGTATTCAAAATTAGAAGAGTTATCTACAGAAGCATAAGGAAAGGTATTTGCATACAAAATATATAAAATATTTTTGAGATTTTGTAAAATATATCCTACAACCAGCAACCACAGACTACATATGCCATCAATGACTCTAACATTAATTCTTGATTGCTGAAATTACAAAATATGTTGTTAATAGATTGTTATGGAATGTTTAGGAAACACTGACGACTAGGAGGTAATAGAGGCTCACTAAGAATAAATCATGCCAAGCTAATATTGTTTCAGGTTTTAGTTTAAATTTCAGATGGAAAGAGAAGGGAAAGTGTCACAGGCCTAATGTGTTTTGATTTAATTTATATATTTCAGAAAAATATTGCATGGAATCTATGTGGAGAAAAATAGAAATGTGTACTAAATGGTATTCAGTTACATGAATTTAAAGCTTACCAATTTCAACATCTGATCTTCAATAAAAAGATCAACAACATACATTGAAGAAAAATGGCCTCTTTAACAAATGGTGTCAGGAAAACTGGTTGCACATACACAGAAGAATGAATCCAGACAAATATCTGTTACTTTGTACTAAAATAAAATAAAAATGAATCAAAGACCTAGATATAAAAATTGAAACACTGAATTGGATGAAAAGTAAAATAGGTAAAACTATTGAAGGCATAGGCATAGGCAAGGACCTTCAGAACATAACCCAAATTACACACAAAATAAAAGCAACAAACAACAAATGAGATCATATCAAAATAAAAATGCTTCTGCACAGCAAAGGAGACAACCAACAGAGTGATGAGATAACCTATAGAATGGGAAAATTGTTTTTGCCAGGTAGTCCTCAGAATACATAAAGAACTCAAAAAAATTAGACCCTGCTAATAAAAGATCCAATTAAAAAAATACTGCCAATTGAAATGAATAGACACTTCTCGAAAGAAGTACAAATAGACAACAGGTGCTTGGAAAAAATGTTCAGCATCCTTGGCTGTTAGAGAAATGCAAATCAAAACAACTTACTGTACAAAGAATGGCCATCATCAAGAATTCAAAAATAAAAAAATGTTGGCAAGGTTGTGGGGAAAAGCAATACTTCTGCATTGGTAGGAAGGTAAACTAGCTAGTACAACCACTATGAAAATCAGTATAGCGATTCCTCCAAAACCTAAAAATAAAGATTCTATTGGACCCATCTATACCTCTTTAGGCTATCTTTCCAAAAGAATTAAAAGTATCACATTACACATATTACATATGTGTGTGTGCATATATAGATGTGCACACACACTCATATATATCAGCAAAACTGATAATAAGTAACTCCTGAAAGCAGTCTATGTGTCCAACAAATGAATGGATATGGTAAATGTGGTATATAAATACACAGTGGAGTACCACTCAGCTGTAAAGAAGGATAAATTTGAGTCTTTTGTAAGAAAATTGATGCACCTTGAGTCCATGATTTTAAGTGAAATAAATCAGACACAGGGGTTAAATATAGCATAGTTTCTTTTATATGTGAAACCAAAGTTTAAATAATTTAAGAATAAAATAAAAAATAGATGATAGGAAACAGGGAAATAGACTCTGGAGATGGGAGAGGGACCTGGGGATGTCAGAGAAGGGAGAGGAGAGAGAACAATGAAGCAAAAGTTATTAAGATATAATTTTTATATGTACCAATTCCCCACAGTGTATGTATTCATTATGTATAGCGAATATATACTAATAAAAATTAAAAAGAAACAATTTCAGCTTCCTTCTGCATCCCATGTATATACCCCATGTATACTGTTTCTTTCAAAACAAATAAAATGAAGAATATCTGTGCCCTTGGTCTTATCCTACTCAACATTTTAATGATATATATATATATAATGACATAGAATGCATACTTATCAAATTTTCAGATGACATAAAGCTTGGAGCAATAGCTAATACACTGAGTAACTGAATCTTAATTCAAAAAAATTCAAACTGAATCTTAATTCAAACTCTAGCCAAAGCTAACAAGATGAAATTTAATAGTTAAAAACTGTTAAATCTTGTATTTAGGTTTAAAAATCCACCTGTATAAATGTCAAATGAGAGAAAATTTGCCTTAGAACCTATTTCTGAAAAAAGTTAGTTTGTTTTCCTGATTATAAACTCCTAACTTCCATTTCTAAAAGATCATTCATTGAGAAACTATTTATTATTTCCCAACTGTATGTCTACTGCATTCATCTTACTTTACTCTTAGAGCAACTCTCAACCTCAGTTATTTTTGTCACTATATATAAACAAAATCCATGAAATTTGTCCCCCTACATGTTACTACTAATGAAAAAGCTTCAATTCATATTTATCTCTCTTATTTCCAAGTTTACAATTCCACTGCAGTTCTCCTGTTCAAAGTATGAGCCAGATACCTGAAGATTTTTAGAAATGTGGAATCTTAGGCCTTACCTCAGGCCAACTAACTTAGAATTTGAACAATTTCTTTTTATCTCATTGGTTGCAATTTTAAGACAGAGTTGAAATATGACTGGGAAGAGATAGAAATCTTGAGGGCATATTTCTGCATAGTGAAATTTAAGGAGCACTGCATTCTATCACACCTGCCTCTGCTTACCATTATAGAGACAATGTAGTCATATTTTGGGAGACTAGCTTGTTGATGAGTAGTTTAGGTAGGTTTCATTGAATGGCATTATTTTGGTCATGTCCATCAGTTACCAGACTGCAAAACATTAATCATATGTAGAAAACTCTTGTTCATTTCTGTATGCCAGATTTTAGTGTAGATGATTAATAACCTGCTAGAGATGATGAAGTGTTGGCAGATTTTGAAAACAAGTGCTAGGTAGAAATGAAAAAAATGATGAATGTATATTTCTGAGAGAAATCACCAAAAAGGTATGATAATTTTCTTCAAGTATTTGGACACATGACACTAGGAAAAATGTCTGTTAAAATTTAATTGATTCACCTTTCCTGTTTCTTTTCCTTGTTTAACAGATAATTTATTGAGCACCTATTGTGTACCTATTATAAATACATATTATATTATGTTATATTATATTATATATTATTAAGTAGGATAAAACCTATCATAAGTATATTCTACTTTGTTTTGGTTGGGGAATGACTGTTCCCGGTGTTGGAGAAGAAATTAAACATTAAATTTACTGTTAAGTAAAAGAAAGACAAAATGACCATTCTCAACGAGTTAACAGTCCGGTGGTTTGTGGTACATTGTACAATACATGCATAGGTAATCCACATATAAATAAACACATGCTAGTATTCCCCAAAATGGCAAGTGCTCTCCAGGTGATGCAAGAGACTTGGAGGAAGCTAGTTCAGTTTTTTTTTTTTTTTTTTTTTTTTTTTTGTGGCACCGGGGATTGAACTCATGACCTCGTGCCTGCCAAACAGGCCCTCAAGCCACTGAGCCAAACTCCCGGTCCTGGTTTTTTGAGGCAGGGTCGTACTGTGTAGCTCAGACCAGCCTTGCGCTCGCATTGTAGCCCAAGCTGGCCTCGAACTCACAACACTCCACCTACCTCAGCCTCCTGAGTGCTGGGATCAAAGGCATGCGCCACCACGCCCGGCTTCTCTAGTTCAGTTCTTGAGGTCTGGTGATCAGAGACATCTTCTCTGGGAAAATGACATTTAAGCTAAATCCTGAGTAATAAGATGGAGTCAGCCATGTGAGGAAGAAAACATTCCAGATAAGGAAGGAGTGAGCATGGCATGGGCTAGGATGGTTCCAAATAGGACAATATAAGGTTACAGTAGCTAGAAGTCCAGAAGCAGATTTTAGTTGATGGAGTTTGGAGGACCTTCTTGTTAATGACAACATCCAGTAAATAAAGGGTTATGAGATCTCTATCACATAATATGGTCTAGTGTAGGCTAGATGACTCATTCTACAAAATTCTGAACTAATTCATAAGAGACTGGAAGAAATGTTCTCCGAGTCATCTCCGGGGGAGAAAGGCTGAAAACCAAGACTTTGATTGACTTACTGTTTTCCAGATTTCTAAGAATATATTTTTGTTCCTTATCATCTTTACAGATATTCCTATAAAAGAAAGATATCATTCAAAATGTCTGTATTATTAATCTTTCTATCTTCCCTTCCATCTCTCATTTATTCCCTCTCCTTATTCTCTTTCATGACTGCATTGTTAATCAATACCAGGGGAAATATGACTATAATTAGAACAATACATTTGCTTAATTATAAAGAACTCCTCCCTCCACAGTTATCTGAAGACTGACTCTGTGATGATAGGTGTATTTTCCCTCTGTCTCACTTTCTGCTCTGGTGGCAGGATGAAACAGTAACTGATCAGTTACCATGGTTTCCAATGGAGGCAATGTAGCATGTAATTATTGCATACAGCTATCATTACTAAATTCTGTATGGCATTTGATGTAATTCAATAAATAATTTGAGTCGTAACTCTAGAAGGAGGGTACAAATGCTTACAAGGTAACATTTTAAGGAAAATAACAGTATTTTTTCATACAGCTTGCCTGTCAAGGGCACTGATGAATAAAATTTGGTAGTTGGTTTTAATTGCTTATCTCATATCATAAGAAAAATTGGTAAAAGGAGGTTTCAGATCTTCCTTGATAGGTAAAGTAGTGTTGATTCAGGTACTAAATGAAGCAAAACCTTTCATTTGGTTTTTAACATGGTATTTAGTGAATCTTACTCCTTTGGGTTTGTACATCTTTAACAATGAAATAAAAATGCATGCTTTGTGAAACATGTAATAGGGAAGAAAGAGAGACTTTTAAACCAATCTACCATCTCCTCCCTCCCTATAGATTCTGAAGCAAGTTTCTCCAATTTGTCACTGAGTGCCAAATAATTAAGGAGTTGTCACTTTCCTGGCCTTTCTCAGTGCTGTGCACACTACAGGATATAAATGTGGGTGTGAGAATAATCCTTCATTTTACATTCAAGGGACTGCCAAGTGTTTCCATTTGTATTGTTATCATTTGAAGATAAATAATTTCAATTTATTTTAATAAAAAGCAACCAGACGTGTATCTGTATTGAGCTTCTTCATGTCATTGATAACCCCATTCTTAATCAATTTTCCCAATAATTTGGTGCTGTAGTACTGTGTGAGAAAGCCAAGCATTTAACTCAATCACAAATTGGCACCAGCATATGGAAACAGAGAAAGACTGTTACAAAATTCTTAATTTTTTATGAACTGTATCCCTCTGATAAATTTTGCGTTCTTTGGGAATAATCATCTGAAGTACATGTGGGAATCTACTCATTGATATCCCCATTTTATATATTTTTGTCTTGTTTTTCTCATATATACACATGGTATTATATACTCTGTCATCCAGATGATGTGCTAGGTACAAAGAAGTATGGGAAAGGGATATTGTCTTGGTTACTTTTCTGTCGTTGGTGAGACAAAATACCTGTCACCCAAAATGAAGGAAAGAAAGGTTTATTTAGCTTGCAGTTTTTGGAGGTCTCAGTCCATACTCAGTTGGTTGCAAGGCAGGGTGGCATGGCTAAGGGGCAACCGTTCATGGTGGCCACAAGTGACAAGGGAGAATGGGCAAAAGAGAAGAGCATGCCTCTTTCCCTCCCTTATATTGTATGCAGATTACAGTTGGATTTTTCTAGCGATTTGAACTTCAAAACGTAATTATTTCAGTATTAAACTATCTTTTATTTTTAAACTACATTTTCATTTCTCTGAAGTCAGATTAAGTTAAGAATTTGCTTGTTATTATGCTTCCTGGTTATTTGAAGAATTAATGAACATATTCTCTATTTTCTATCAAGTATTGGGTGAATATATCATACAGTACTTCTCCAAGAACTTCCAAAAAAAAGATACATGAAGGTCAGAATATAAGCAAAATTTGGAAAGTGAAAGTCTTCCACAACAGTCTATCTTTGGCCTGCTCTGTTCATATGTCCCCCTTTACCCATGTCACTTATTTGTTCCTTGTATTTAGAAACTTCAAATTGTGCCTTGGCTGCATTCTCCTGCCCCAACAAAGCATTCTGATAAATGAAGGTTTGGTGACCTTAAATGATACCTGGCTGTAAATGTAGTACCGTTCAGGACGTAGTGGTATTTTCAGAGTTCAAACAGAAAGCAAAAGCAAACCTTCACAGTAGACTCTGTTTTGGGGGATAAGTCATTACTTTTTACAGTACATGATGAAATTCAGCTCCAGCTTTGAATAAAACAGTTAAGCCATACGTATATATGTAAATTGAGGGGCAGTTATTAGACAAAATAAGAATGGTTGCCTAATGTAGTATGCTTTTAAGAAAATGATTATTTTGTTGAGTGTACCCTTCCCTTGGCAACAGACATTCGTCAATTACATGTGCTGACGTAACTTGGGTCAATGTCTTTGGAGTCATGGAAATGTGTATTTTTCTTCCCCCTTCCCTAGTGCATGTTGTAAGAGATATTCTAAATAGGAATGTGTTATAAAAGTGTATGGTATTGAATCAGATCAATGTCTAAAATCTCTATTCTGCCTATCCATGAACAGGGAATATCTTTCCACCTTCTGAAATCTTCTTTGATTTCCTTCTTTAGAGAATGTAATTTTCACTGTATAGATCTTTTACTTCCTTTGTTAGATTGATTCCTAAGTATTTCATTGTTTTGGATGTTATAGTGAAGGGTGTGGTTTCCCTTGTTTCTCTCTCAGTGACTTTGTTGTTTGTGTACAGGAATGCTATTGATTTTTGAGTGTTCACCTTGTATGCAGCAACATTACCGAATTTGGTTATTACTTCTAGAAGTCTTCTAATGGATTTTTGGGGGTCTTCTATGTAGAGTATCATATCATCTGCAAATAATGATAATTTCACTTCTTCCTTTCCTATCCTTATTCCCTTTATGTCTTTCTCTTATCTAATTGCTCTGGCTAGTATTGCCAGAACTATATTGAATAGGAGTGGTGATAATGGACATCCTTGTCTTGTTCCTGATTTTAGGTTAAAAGTTTTCAGTTTTTGTCCATTTAGTAAGATGTTGGCTGTTGGTTTATGATACACGGCTTTAATCAGGTTGAGGTAGAGACCATCTATTCCAATTATCTGTAGGGTTTTTATCATGAATGGGTGTTGGATTTTGTCGAAAGCTTTTTCTGCATCTATTGCGATGATCATGTGGTTCTTGTCCTTGGCCCTGTTGATATGGTGTATTACATGTATTGATTTCCATATGTTGAACCATCCCTGCATTCCTGGGATGAATCCCTCTTGACCGTGGTGTATAATCTTTCTGAAAACTGGCTGTATTCTATTTGCCAGTATTTTATTGAGGATTTTTGCATCTATGTTCATGAGGGAGATTTGCCCATAATTTTCTTTTTTGGTTGGGTCTTTCTTTGGTTTTGGTATTAGGGGAATACTTATTTCCAGGAATGAGTTAGGGGGGCTTACTTCCCTTCCAATTTCATTGGAGAGTTTGAGGAGTGTTGGCATTAAGTCTTCCCTAATTTTCTTATAGAATTCAGTGGTGAATCCATCAGGGCTTGGGCTCTTCTTTGTTGGTAGGGTCCTAATTACATTTTCAATTTCATTAGCTGAAATTGGGTTATTCAACAATTTTATATCTTCTTGATTCAGCTTTGGTAATTCATAGTTTTCTAGGAATCTGTCCATTTCTTCTGTGTTATCAAATCTATGTGAGTAAAGGTTTTCAAAGTAGGTGTTGATGATCTTCTGTATTTCCACAGGGTCTGTAGTGATTTTTCCCTTTTCATTTATTTCATGAATAGTGAAAATGGCCATTCTCCCAAAATTATTATATAGATTTAAGGCAATCCCAATCAAAATACCATTTGCCTACCTCACAGAACCAGAGAAAGCATTCCTGAAATTCATCTGGAACCAGAAAAGACCTAGAATAGCAAAGGTAGTTCTGGGCAACAAAGGTAAGGCAGGAGGCATCACAATCCCCGACTTGAAACTATACTACAAAGCTACTGTGATAAAATCAGCATGGTACTGGAATCAAAACAGACCTGAAGATCAATGGAATAGATTAGAAGATAACAGCCACAACTACAAACACACTCAGCCACCTCATCTTTGACAAAGGGGCCAGACATGTACATTGGAAGAAAGATAGCCTCTTTAACAAATGGTGCTGGAAAAACTGGCTTTCTATATGCCTTAAACTAAAACTAGATCCTTGTCTATCACCATGCACTAAAAAAAAGTCAAAATGGATCAAAGATCTGAATATTAAAACAAAGATGCTAAACTTACTAGAAGACAGAGTAGGTAAAAATCTTGATGACATAGGAGTAGGCAGAGAGTTCATGAACAAAAATCAAATTGCACGGAAACACTTCCCTGAATCAACAACTGGGATCTCATCTTACTAAAAAGTTTTTGCATGTCAAAGGAGATCTCCAACACAGTGAAAAGAAAACCCACGAACTGGGAAAATTTCTTAGCCAATTGTCCACCAGACAAAGGACTTCTATCCAGAACATATAAAGAATTAAAAGAAATCAGGCCCCTAAAATTCAAAGATCCAATCCAAAAATGGGCATCTGAGATGAATACACACTTCTCAGAGAAAGAAATACAAATGGTAAATAAATATATGAAAAAATGTTCAACATCAATGGTCATTCGGGAAATGCAAATTAAAACAACACTGAGATTCCATCTCACTCCAGAAAGAATGACCAAGATTAAAAAATCAAGCAACAACAAATGCTGCAGGGGCTGTGGGGAAAAAGGAACTCTTCTCCACTGTTAGTGGGAGTGTAGACTGGTGCAACCACTGTGGAAGTCAATGTGGAGATTCCTCAAGAAGCTAGGATTAGAGATCCCATTCAACCCAGCTATCCCTCTTCTGGGCATTTTCCCAGAAGAATTGAAAACATCATACCACAGTGATATCTGTGCACCCATGTTTATAGCAACCCAATTTGTAATAGCCAGATCTTAGAAACAACCCAAGTGCCCATCAAACAAAGACTGGATAAGAAAGATGTGGTATTTTTATACAATGGAGTACTACTCAGCTATTAAGAAAGATTGCATTGAGACTTTTGTAAGTAAATGGACACGACTTGAGACCATACTCATAAGCGAGATAAATCAAACCCACATGTGTAAATACCATATTGTCTCTCCAGTGTAAGAAACTGAAAAAGTATATATGATCCAAAATCTATAATAAATTCTATGTAAGGGTAAAAAAGGTTGAAGAGCAAAAGTATTTGTGAAGGAAAAATGAGGAAAGAGGGAAGGGAAAAGGAAAAGATATATATCTGTATATGTGTATATGTAAGATTACTAAAACGAACATACTGCTGAATGTATTAGTTATTGAGAAAGAACGGTTAATACTTATATGATTATATGAATTTTACATGTCCGTGTCTGTTAATGTAAGCAACCATTTTGAAGATAACGATATGTAATATTTCAACCATTGTCAAGTTTCTATCATCCTGTTTTGTAAACCTGTAATGTTACTGTTGTGCATTTTCTCTAGTCATTTGTTTGTCTCTTTTGCTTTCTGTCTTTCTTATATGTGTCTTTTTTTCTCTTAAACAAAAAAATAAAAAATAAGTAAAATAAAATCTCTATTCTGGTGATTCGCCATAGACACTATGATGTAATGATGTAATGATGTAATGCCCAGCTCTCCCTCGGCTGAAGGGTTTGCTGTCTCAACTACAAGCTTCAGTTCTCAGTCCTTTCAGAGATTGCTGCAGTTTCAGAGGGCAGTTTTGTCTAAGGTCACATCCCTTTCTGAGGTGGCTTACATCCACTAACTGATTTCTGTAGGGTCCATTTTGACTACTCTATGGGATCACTCTAGTTCCAGATTTCCTTATGGGTTTGGCTGAAAATATTATTGTGCCTGCACTGTAGCTCAACCTATCTGGCCTAGTACTTTTTCCCTGTCTTCCCTCCAAAGGGTTAGTCCCATGCATGCTCATTAATAAATATACTATGTTAAACTTCATCTCACGTGGCAATGCTCAGGGAACCCAAAATGCAACAACACCTTTTCTTTTAATTTAAGTCAGTTTCCCAACCAGTATAATGTGAAAGTCTTGTGTGCAATAAATGATACTAAGTAGTATTGAGATGCTCATTCTTCTAGCATTTACAATAGTTGAACTTGACCTGTAGTGGATGGGTATCCAACCCAACTGATCATCTGAAGTTACTAGATGTTTTGACCACTTATCCAAGTTGCTATTGGGACAGTTTAATTTCCTACACTAGTCGTGCCATTTAAAGTTTGGGTGAAGGCCTTCTGTTTTTTTAGGAATTTTCCAAAGACACCTTATTTTTCCCAGAGGGTGTAGTCAGTTTATAGGATTACACATTATCCCTTCAAGGTTGACACATTTATCACTTAATGATTGGAAATATGAAAGGGAGAACCTAGAATTCTAAAGCACTGGCAGATAAGATACTTAAGTTTTGATTGGAAAACAAAAGAATGTGTAATTTTGTATTGAACCTGGTAGTGTCCAGTTGAGAGGATTTTACAAAACACTCACAAATAAATCAAGATAGCCAAAGTTCACTTTTAGACTGTTCTATTATTGCTTTCTCTTTTTCTCTATCACCCACTCAAATTTCTCCTTTTCTGTTACAGTTGATACATTATGTCAATTTGAGATGTTTAGAAGTTTAAATAAGTGACTCAACAGGGAGCTAAGGTCATTACTTTGCCTACATCCTCATCCTGTGCAAGAGGAGGGCATGAAAGCGGTGAATGCTGCATCCACCCTAGGGGGTAATAACCTGCATACAATATAAGGGAGGAAAAGGGGCTTGCTCTTCCCTTTGTATTGCTGCTGCTTCTGCTGTCTTCTGCTGCCTTGAACTGTTGCCCCTCTGCCATGCCACCCTGCTTTGGAGCCAGCTGAATATGGACTGAATCCTCCACAAACTGTGAGCAAAATAAACTTCTTTAATTAATTTTGGACATTGGATATTTTGTCTCAACAATGAGAGAAAACTAACACAGAATTTAGTACCATTGAAGTGCTGTGACTATACCTGACCATGTGGTTCGAGAGCATTTGGGAATGGCTTGTGGGAAGAGTTTAAAAGGTTCAGAGATGTCACCTGAAATGGTAGTGCTAGAACACCTTAGCCTGTTCTGTATGGGAGATTCTTTTTTATTTTTTATCTTTTATTTATTTTTTATATTAAAGATAGTAAAATCCAACAAAACAAAACAGAACAAATCCAGTCAAAATAATGCAGCAAAATTGATACAGAACTGCAAAGCAGGATACTAGGAAAACAACAATAGCTACCATAGAATATCTTGTTATCTTCACAATAGTTGTTCATTCCATCAAATATAGCAAAATCAAACCAAATCAAAACAGAATAAAATCAATCAAAACTGAATATTGAATAAAGCAAAAACAATTGATCAGAACAAAGCAAAACAGTGAGAACAATATTGGACTTCAAAGACAAGATAGAAGGAAATCCCCATATTTGCAATCTCCATATTTGCTATATTGTGTACTGTCATCCTCCCAAGAGATGCTCAGACAGCTGGCCCCAGGCCTGAGAAATCAACCAAACAATACAGGCATTAAATTGCTTTATGTACCTTAGTTTCTATCAACTCAGCCTGTCCTCTGAACCAGCTGGTTGCTTATGGCATGGGTGGGGTGGGGGGACACGATATTTGATTCTCAGCCTGCACACCAGTAGGCTTATGGAAAGCATTATCTGACTTTTCTCTCCCTGGAATCCATGCAGCTTGTGTGGCTTATCGGAAAGGCTTGCTAGTTGATTTCTTGGTGGCTCCTTCCAATCCCAGCATGGCTGATTCTCAGGAGAAGGCTGATAGAAATCCTGCTAGTAAAGACCAGGCTCAGGAGATTTCTACTGGGAAGGGCTGCACTGGGTGCTGGACACCAGATGATGTGTATTATGGCTTATCAAAAAAATTTGTCTGCATTTGTCTCATGCTCACAGACTTTGCTTGAGACTGTGATTAAGGGTGGCAGACTAACTAATCTGGCAGAAGAAACTTCAAGGCAGTTGAATGTTGAGGCTATGGCATGGCTGTTGTTGGGGGCTTCTGGTCAGATTTACATTGAGAATTAAAAGCAGAGAGCCAAGCAGGATGGTTAAAAATATTGTGAGTTTGGCCAGAATGGAAGCTCCAGTAAAGCTGTGGATTGCAAAGATAGAGCTGAGGAGATCCCTATTGCTGAGAAGGAACAGGAGAATAGGAAAGATGGACTGAGGGCATCAAAAGAAGTAGCAAGTCTACACCCTTTGCAACCTAAACACTGCAAATGTAATAGACTTTGAGGAGAAAGCTGCAGAGCACCATGTTCCAGAATGGCAGCAGCATAGAAAACTTGTTCCTCAGAACTGGACTTAGAGTACCCAGTCATCCAGGCACTTGGCTCCTACAGCCAAGAGATAGGCTATTGCTCCAGCTGGCATCGGAACTTGGCAGCATCCAGGTGGCTCTGGTTTTAGGTATGTGCAGAATGCAAGAGTTATGGGGATAAGGCAGCTTCCACCCTGATTTTAGAAGGCCTGGGAAGCCAGGCAGTGTGTTGCTGTGAGGGTGAAGCCAAAGGTGCAGTGGAGACCCCAGAAATTTGGAAAAGCCAGGATCATCTAAGGAAACCTGCAAAAAGGAAGCTATGTAGACCCAAGAGAGAAGCCGTGGGAGCTATAACCACCAGATGTGCCATGAAGGTGGAACCATTCAAGTTCTTTGTAGCTCACAATTTGCACTGATTGCTTCAGGTACTGGACATGGAACTGCAAGACTTAACATTTATTCTGCTGGATTTTGAACTTGGTTTGGTCCCATTCTTTTGTATCCCTGTTTGTGCCTTTTGGAATGAAAATGTTTATACTGTGCCATTGCATGTTAGAAGTGTTTAACTTTTAATTTTTACAAGGACTTTCAGTAAGAGCTTGCCTTACATCTCAGAGGAGACTTGAGACTTGGACTTTTCAGCAATGCTGAAATTTAGGACTTTGGCAACTGTTAGAGATGAACTAAATTCCTTTTGTATAAAGGGATGTGCATGAGTCTTTGGGAGGCCAGGAGCAGAATGTTATGGTTCTGATGTGATATAATGTTGATAGACTTAATACTGGTTCTTGAGGATTGTTAAACCTGTGTTACAATGTTCACATTGTGAAAAGATAAGAATAAGCACGTCTTTGTGTCTGGAAACTAGTTTAAAAAATGTGTCTGGTTGCCAAGTTGATAAGGGGTGGATTGTTATGGCTGATACATTGTCAGATGAGAAGTTTAGAAATTTAATTAAGCAGCTCAGCAGGAAGCTAGGGTCCTTTCCTTTTCAAAATCCTCATTCTATGAAGGAAGAGGGCATGGAGATGTTGTGAGTGCTACATCCACCCTAGGAAGTGGTAGCCTGCTCACAATATAAGAGAGAAAAAGGGGCTTGTTCTTCCCATTTTGCTCTTGTTTATTTTTGCTGTCTTTTGCCAACTTGATCTGTTGCCTCTGTGCCATGCCACCCTGCCTTGGAGCCAGCTGAATATGGATTGAAACCTCCACAAACTGTGAGTTAAATCAATCTTTTTTTCCTTATATTTGGGCATCAGGTATTTTGTCTCAGCAATGAGAGAAAGTAGGTGGCGTCCAGCTGAGAGGCTTTTACAGAATACTTACAAATAAATCAAGATAGCTAAGGTTCTCTTTTAGACTGTTCTATTATTGCTTTCTCTTTTTCTCCACCACCCACTCAGATTTCTCCAATAGCTGCACATAGCATTTTTTCATAATACATTATATTAATTTCACAACAACACTTTAAATAGTGGCACAGCTGCAGCTGTCACTGAACAGTGCATGAAATAATCTTGCAGTAGTAACTGTTATTTATTCTTACTGTGGTTTGGGTTTAATTATATGTGGGATTTGCCTTAACTTATAAAAGATATTTGTATAATCCTCATTAATAACTGTAATTCCAGAAGTTAAAAAGTTATAATAATAAGAGTTTACATTTTGATAATACTATTCACACTAGTACCTGAAACACTTTGCAAAAAAGGAATTCTAAAGGGCAAAACTGGTATTATTTGCATTTTAAATTTTTGCAGACTTTGTATTCAAGGAGTTATTGTAAGTTACTTAGGGACAGAAATGGGTTTATCCTTCTTTACCTCAGATTCCAATAATGTTGCTTCCTTCAAACAGGAAAGAATTGCTTGGAAGTGTTTGTAGGTGAGGGGTAATCTTGCATGTGTTTAAACTATTCATGAAGTTATTGCAATACTATATTTTAAGTAATACCACTAACATACTGGAGCTGGTTCCTACCACTTTGTGCAAGGTGACTGTGGTGTCTATTATCAACATAATATCCAGTGACATCATGTTAATACCCTAAAAATATTTAGCCAGGTAGGAATATTTTACCAATGGAAAAGGTCACAGAGTTTGCCCTCATTCCATTCAAAGGGAGCCAGTTACTAAACATCTGTCAGTATATAACTGCTATCTACTCATATTCTCCTCAGCATGATTTTTAACACTACATGGAAATTGTTCTAAAGATACATTACAGCATACGCAAATGATGGGTAATCACGTACTTTCCAAAGTTCAAATGTATCCAGGGCTTGGAATCTTGATGATAACTGGATGACCTGCTAAGTTTTGTCAACATTTTCCACTGGTAATGCCTCTGTGTTGTCTTTGGATAGGTTTATGCTCACTCTAATGAGTAAAACAAAGAATTCTCAAAGGCATTGAAGTGACTTGGCTTTGCTTTTAAATTTGAGAGTATTTCATCTGAGGTAAACTAAAATAAGTTAGATGATTGCTTGTGTATGATTAAGCTTACCCAAATTTTGGCACTAATCACTCACTTATCCTCAAGAATGTTGATTTAGAGTGTAGCTAGACAGTGATGATTCAATATCTAGTAGTTGGGGGGTGAGAAGCGCATAATCTGTCCATTCAGAAATGTGGTCATGCAAATCTGGAAATGCTACTTCGAATATATAAAAATGTTTTCTTTCTCTGTATTTTCCCTTTCAGGACATGTGAAATTCTGCATAATAGTATGGCACATCTGTATAGATTCAGCTTTGCAGGTGGTATAGACTCAGTTTTAACAGAAAACCTGAAACTGTCTGTATTTATGCTTAGACTACTGCACTTGGGAGGTTCATAGCCAGTGTATTCCCTCCAGTTTGCTCTCCTAATCATAACCTTGATAGATACAATTACCTCCAAATAGATAATTCCAAGGGCTCGGAATGTAGTTAAGTGCTAGAGTACTTTCCTAGCCCGTTTGAAGCCCTGAATTCATTCCTCACTACCAGCACCAAAAAACCCAAAAAAACCCCCCAAAACAAAAAAAAACCCAAAAACAAAACAAAACAAAAAAACCCAAAAAATGAAAATCAAAAAAAAAAAGAAGAAAGAATAAATAAAAAAGAAAGTAAGAAGAAAATAACAAAGAGTTATAATTAAATTATAAATTTGGTAGTATAATTGATTATAATATCTAATGTACTAAATTAAAGAAATGGAATTTTGAAATAATATAAACTAAATAAAAATAATGATACACATAGAATGTGAAACAATGGAAAAGGAATGAAACAAGGTCACAGAAAATCTCTCTTGAAGCCTATTTAAGCAGAAAAAGTAGTTCATGCTTTAAATTTTAAAAAATGAATATGTAGGGAAGTAAAGAAACTTATACTATAAACTTGAAAAGTGATAGAAAAAGACAAAAAAAAAACCCCAGAAAACAAAAAACAATTCCAGGGGTTCTGATATACCAGAAAATAACCTAGCAAAGAAAGAAATTCAATAAAATCCTGACAATTCACCTGACTACTATTCAATTTTAGAGAACATTTCCTAAGGGAATGAATAGGCAACACAGGAAAAAAATCAAGAAACAAAACATTTGTGATTTTATTGCTTTTACATTCAGGGCCAAGAGAACTGCAAATCTTCTTATTTTCTTGGGGAAAGTGTAGAGTTCAAAGAACAAGAAATTGCCTAAGAAGTGCTTCACATGGTTCAAGTTAAAGTTTGAATCTTCCTATAAACTCAGACAGGGATTGAAAGAGAATTCTAAGTGAAGCTCAGACTAGTAGGAAAAACTGAAATAAAGTGTGAATGGTTTTCAAAGAGAATTCAATCAAAATATATCTTTAAAAATGTGTGAAATACAGTAAACAGGAGACATAAAAATAAAATATAAACTCTGATAATATACTGGAACCAAAAAGAAAACAAAATAAAATAAGGAAAGAATGAATGACAACCATAAGCAAAAGCTGAAACAGAACCCATTTTTGAATAAAACGCAAACTAAAATATAGAAGAAAGTACTCCAAACTTGTTCATGCTGTAGAAGAATTTTCAAAGAATGTTAAAAGAATACAAGGATAAGAAGATACAAAAGAATAACAGGAAAGAGGAAACTGAACAATAAGTAAATTGAGAACATCTTAGTAGCTTATATATAATTGAGAAAGCCACAATTAAAACTGAAATTTTAGTACAAAATTTAAAGCAAAATATTTAGAGATGTATTTGAGGAAGAATTCTGAGAAATAAAGAAATAAAATTCCAGGAATCTTTTTTTTCCATTACTGAATATTAAATGCAGGACCTCACACATAATAGGTAAGCACTCTACACCTGAGCTACCTCCCCAAACGCCAAATGCCTGAAACTTATGACAATATAGTTCTTAGTAGGAAATATTATTCATAGCTAATGACACTGAGACATAGTCTGCTTAACTCTTTGTGCAATTTTTGTGTAAGCAAGACAATTTTAAAAAACAAAGCCAAGTATAGTGACACATGCCTAAACTAAATAGCGTCTTTGTGATCAAATAGTCAATAGGAAACTTTACACAACAACCCAGATAATTTTGTAATCAAGTAGCTTTAACCATCAAATATATGGCTTTTATTATTTGCTTATTTTACTTATATGTTTATATATTTATTTATCTTTTGCAGTACTGGGGATTGAAATAAGGGCCTTCACACTGTTCTACATCCCTAGTGTTTTTTTTTTCTTTTTTTGTGTTTGTAATTTTTGACAGGGTCACACTAAGTCGCTAAGTCGCCCAGGAAATCTTCCTGCCTTCACCTCCCAAAGTGCTGGAAGTAAAGACATGCATCACCCTGCCTGCTTTGTAACTTCTTTTGCACACGCAAAGTGCCATAAAACTTTTCATCTCTCTTTATTTTAATGTCCTACTGATCACTTTTGCCTTCATCTTTCCGGAAACTCAGTGTGGCAGGTCAGTTAGTTATGCAGTGAAACTTCATGTATTCCTGGAAGGACAGTTTATTCTGGGACACTGTGGATTTATCTAACTGTTTGTGGATTAGACTATTTCAGACCGGAGACCTGAAAAAGAAACTTGCAGTTCAATGTTAGGAGCATGGACAATAGAATTTGACAGAGTACAAAGCTCATGATCAATCTTCTAATGTACACTGAAGGATGAAAGAGAGGAAATAACAGAATTTAAATTCAGTGAAGAAATGATGTCATATGAACAAGGCAGTATTTATTTTCCATTCATTTCTCTAGGCTCTGTTAACATAATGATCCAAGCATATCAGTCACCTTGGACAGAGAGTATAACAGCAACCTGAAATTATAATTACCAATCGCCCTGTTTAGCTCCCTATATTCTATTTACCACTGACATGATATCATCCTTATTATTTGTAAGCTGGTGCTATACTTTCTGTTGCAATTTTTCTGTTTTGAAATGAAGGGAAAAATGGTGACCTTTACTAACCAACCATGAGCTGTGTTGTGTGTATTGCCTTTCAGGGGAAAGGTGTGCATTCTTTATTCATTCCTTGTTTTTTCCCTCTGTGAAACTGAGAAAAAACTTCACAAAGGGAAGACAGTGTCCTTTAGGAATTATTATCATGACCTTCTGTGTGAAATACTGACTTTCTGTAACAGGCTACAGATGTATTAGGGCCCTGTGCTGATAGCAGCAGCATTTTGAAAAACACTTCATTTGCCCTCTTCTTCTTTGCTACAACTCAAGACTGAAGCTGAAGTTATCATGGAAAATGTCACACTGGTCATATGGTAAGGAGCCCCAGTTGAGCTACTAATTGAAATCTCTGTTGCACCCAAAAGACAAGCAGATTCCTTCCAGTCTGTCTCTAAGTTAGAGGTGATGTGAACATGTTTCTGTATATAAGAAAAAATAAGTATTTGTCTTATAAAGGGCAGATGGATTTTTTTTTGTCTGAGACAGAGTTTCACTATCCAGTTTAGTCTGACCTTTAACTCACTTTGTAGCCCAGGCTGGCCTTGAACTCACAGCAATCCCCCTGCCTCAGTCTCCCAAGTGCTGGGATTGCAAGCATACATGACAGATGGACTTTTATCTCTTTGAATATCTCCTGTGATTATTTTTTTTTTTTTTGCCTAGCTGGATGGTGCAGGTTATTTTATTTTGAATACAGATTATTTTATTGTTGAAATTATCACTTTCTTCAGTTGGAACTGGGAGTAGATGAAATTACAGTTTATTGTAATTGAATATTTCTATAAAAATGTAAACTTTTTTCATATGTAGCTACAGTTACACATCTGAATAAAATGAGTCTTGATAAAATTTTACATTTGTCTCACTAAGGAACAGTGAAAATTACTAATTGCTATTTAAAAATAAATCAGCAACTTTAGGATTTGAAAAACTAATCACTTATTTAATAAGTCATTCAATCATTCATCAGAAATGGTATTAAGCACCTCCCATGTGCCAGGTTGGAGTCACAATTGTAAAAAAGAAAAAAAAGCTGTGATCTCACTGACTTTCTGACTTCCTAGTCTAACTCATAAAAAATGGAAGTCCTAAACCAAGAGCCAAAAGCTATAAAATGTCTGAGGAGTTCTAGTACTGGGTAAGATTGAGTAAGCAACTCAACTCTGTGTCTTTTATAAAATATAACTGTAAAACTTTAAAGGAATGTATGTAGCAGTTACTCAACATCTCTGCAATAAACAGTGATGGGAAAAAAGAAAAGGAATGTAGAATTAAAACTGACACATAAGCTTAAATATCACATGATTTCTCTTATATGAGAAATCCAAAACATTAAAAAAACCAGCAAAATAAAAGATAGATAATAATAAATAGGTCCATAGATCTTTTTCATATGGAAAGGGTACCAAGAATTGGAGGGAAGAGGATGAGGGGGGAGGGGATGGTGCAAACAGAATTAAGATGTGCTATGTACATATACCCACTCTCCATGAGGAAAGCAGTCCTTGTGTAGTGCAAACATGTATCAAGAAAAGTTAAAAAATGATATTGAATGGTCAGTGAGCTTATTCATTTTTTCACCTATCCCCTAGCATAAAGACAGTGCAGTGTGAAATACAGACACAGGCTTGGGGCAAAAGAAAGCTTCAGGAGAAGGCTTTATTTCTGGCTCCAAAAGCAGAAAAGTAGTCCCCTGGTGCTCAAAATTGGGAAATTTCCCACTTTTTGATTTTTTCCATTCTGTCCCACTCTAGCCCAAGCAGTCCCATGATAGTGACAGTAACCCACCTTATCCTGAATCACTGAGAAGGGAAATCTTTCTCTCCCATGTAAGAATCTGAGATTCCCAAATGGTGGGGCAAAATCCCATACATATTTTTCCTCCATCTTTGTCACTTGGCCCTAAATCATAGCTACAGGTAGCAGGAAATGTGTGGCAAGGTGTGAACAAAGCCCCAGCATTTTGGATAAAGGACTACAGAGAAAGCCTCCATGGATCCACAGTATTCTGGGGTGATCATGAAGAGGAAACTGTTTGAGACAACAACCTTTCAAATTCTTCGTGAATTCCAAACTCACTCCTTCCTGAGCATGTAGAAAATCTGATCTATGTAGCATATTGTAGATTTAGAGGCCTAGAATCATAATAGACCACTGCCTAGGTTCCAGGCCTGCCATTGGATGGTGCACATGAGGGATTGGTCAAAGTAAACCTAAAAAGGCTCTGATGTTGGAACTGACAGGAAACCTTGCCCTACAGAAAGGTAGCTAGACCATATGCCTTAAATCCTACTAAATTGATTACCTGCTAAAAACAGTAATATCAGTGTTCTTCATATGATTTAAACAAGAACCAGAGTCCCATAGTATGATAGTCAAAATGTCTATAATATATGTTGTGAAGTTACTCAGTGCTTCAGGAAAATCTTATGTGGGGAAACACAATCAACAGGCAATCACCCTGAAATTACACATTTGTGGTAATTTTTAGACAAAGTCTTTAGTCCAGTTATTGTAAAATTACTACAAATAAATAAAAATGAGCACTCATGAAAAAATGAAAAGACAGTCTTACAAAGAAATAGAAAAAAACCAAAGAATAACCACATGGAGATTTCAGAATTGATGTATAAAATAACCAGTTAAAAAAATCTAACTGGAAGAATTTGACAGCAAAATGAAGGTAAGAGGAAAGGACAAGTGAATTTGAAAATAGAATAATGGATACATCAGTAAAAACATTCCAGTTTGGCTAATTAGATAAAAAAACAATATTTTAAACAATGGAATAGAGCTTTGAGGACCTGTGAGATAATAATGAAAAAGATCAAAATTTTGTCATTGAAATTCAAGAAAGAGAGAAGAAAGAGGGGCATTTCCTATTAGAGGAAATAATTAACAGAAAATCCTCAGCATTGTTGAAAACACGCATCAATTATAGATTCCAGAAGATCAGATTATGTCACACAGGACAAGTCCAAAGAAACCATTCCAGAAGGTCAGACTATGTCACACAGGACAAATCCAAAGAAACCATATCCACACACATCATAACCAAACCGCTAATTAAAAATACGTTTGAAACCAATCAGAGGAAAATGTTTTTTTTATTTCATTATTTGTTGAGAAACAATGATTTAAATGGAGTTAATTTGTCATGAGAAACCATGGGTGGTCGAAGGAACTGAAATGACATTGTTAAAGAGATAGAAGAGGAGAAATGTAAACTCAGAATCCTATGTAAAGAAAAAATAATTCTTAAAAAAATGAAGTAACAACAATCTTAGATGAAGGAAAACTAACAAAATTTGTTGCCAGCAGACCTGCTCTGAAAGAAATACAATGGGAGGATATGCAGAAAAGGGAAATGTTAACATTGAAACTTGAATCATTAGGAATGAAGAGGAAAAAATAAGTATCTGGATAAATATGCTATTTTTATTAATTTAATTGAAATATGTTTGATAATTGGAAGATATTCGGTTGCCTGATAGATTTTTAATGTTGATTAGTGTTATAACAAGACAATTATAGCATAAAGGAAGGTGATAATAGGGTTTATATTGTGGAAGAGTTTTTGTGCACCACTTAAAGTGGTAAATACTTCTTTTTTTGGAGTGGTAAATTCTTGAGTCTATACAGACAATAAAAAGTTTGGTATAATACATCAGTAATTGATTGAACTCATAGAAAATCAACAAAAATATAGAAGAATGGACAGAATGATAAATTAATTGTTCATAATTGACATATATAGAGCATGCCACCAGCCAGCAATAAATTGTCCACTCATGTCAAACACACAGTTCACCAAGGTAGACTATATTATGAGGTATAAAACAAAATTTAACAAACTGGAAACTCCTTGGTACTTTTACACAAAAGAATACTACTCAGTGTGTTATGAAGTGACTATATGCTAAGACAGATAAAGAAATAGGGAAAAGGTAGTGGGAGCTGCTTGAAGTTAAGATGACCATGGAAGCCTTCACTGAGTGGGTTGTTTTAGAGTAAGGGCCTGAGGGGAGAGACGAATGATTCAAACTTATCTTTCTACAGAAGGAATTTTTTTCAAAGGAAACAGCAAATGTTAAGCTTGGAAGTAAAAATATGTCTGGAGGCTTAAGGCATAGCCCATCCAGGAGCAGAATAAGGGAGCAGAGAGAGAGAGAGAAAGAGAGACAGACAGACGGGGGGGGGAGAGAGAGGAGAGAGAGAGAGAGAGAGAGAGAGAGAGAGAGAGAGAGAGAGAGAGAGAGAGAGAGAGAGAGAGGGCAAGGATAGATTGGCAGATGAATCTGTTAATCTAGCAAACCTCATAAAAACCCTGTATGTTAAGGCCTTGTCACCTGTTTTGGAGAAAAATTTCCTTTAATGTCCAACTTAATGCATTTTTCCAATGTTTAATATGGTCACCGTAGCTTGGTCCACACTTCAAATGGAGTCTCTGCTCTTGCTTCATCATTCTCATTGTTAGCAACCAGTTTACTATTTAATTGTTCCTCTGTTTTAAGCTTCTGTCTCAGTGTAAAGATTTTACTTTACAAGTGTGTTTTCATCTTCAGCCTTCTGATTTCTGAACTCTTCGGTCATTCCTCAATCCCTCTTCTGTTGCATAGTTCTGGACAGGACTTGAAATTTTATTAGGAATCTGGCCAAAGTTGTATATGATGACCAATTTATATTATACTGTAAATTTTAAAAACATTAAGCTGAAGCCCTTGAATTTTTAGCTGTAATCAAAAGCCTTTTGTGAGAAATACTCAGTTCTTAAAACAGCTACTTGATGTAGAAACCATGTAATATTTCTCTAATTTTAATGTTTGATGGACAGAGTATTAGGGTTTTTTCCCTCTGCTCTCTTTGCAAAGTTAATGCTGAATATTTATGAAAAATTTTATATGTGGAACTTCCAAGACATAGCCAAAGAAAAATCACAATGATAAGGGATGATCCAAATTACAAATCTTTTTTCAGATGTTTCAAAAAAGTTTCAGCATATGAATAATGATGTGCAATATAGAAACCATTTATTTCACTAAGAGCTAAAACAGCATGTGTCAGGAAGATAAAATTCCACATTTCCAACTTCCCTAGCTGGGGAAAAATGTCTTGAATGAACTGATGGACATTTCTTTTAGTGCCAAGGAAGAAGGGAGACCTTTCTTCTTGGCAGCAGTAGATACAAAAACCAAGAAATTAAGTATCACCACATTGAAGAAAAAGAAAGGTCTTTACAGATCCATTTAGTGCATTTATCTCCCTCTTCAACTGGTGCATGCTGAATATATGCCAGAGAGATAAACTCCATCTTACTTATTAAAGACTTACTTCTTTTTCCAGGAAGAAGTTCTCTATGGGAGGGGCATTGCCCATGGATCAGTAAATGAGCCCAGCAGGGTGACTACCTTACAGGGCACATTCTCTTTGATACTATCAATTGATGTTTGCAGATTGCTTTTCATTAAGTGCCATAAGAAAAGGTAAGGTTGTACATATAATTTCTTGGTAACATCATAAAGCCAGAGCTAGAACTGGAGATATATAGATACAGATAAAGATATCGCTTATGTGGGACACACAGATGTGAGCTTTCTTATAGGAGCCAGGATGATTTTAGTAATTTTAGGATTTCCTGACCTTGCAGTAAGTAACTACACAGCTTTCAAGGTGATGATTAAAACTCTAACATTAGAACTTCGTTTCACTAGGGTATTTTTCCTTATTTAAATAGCATGTCTTCTATTATCACTGAATATTTTTATTTTCACCAAATTGTGACAGAATTTTATAGTATTTTCTGATCACAGACATTGATAGGGAGAAGAATAAAAGTGAGAAAAGTTCCAAAGACAGAGTCAGAACAAAATTTCTGAATGAAGAGATAAATGTTATCAGCAACTTCGGATGGATCTGATTAGAATGATGCAACATATTTACTAAGAGCATCATTGTGTGTTAAGTATTTTAGATAATTTTCACAAAAATATGTGAAATAGATACTAGTTTCCTAGGAAAAGTAAGTGTGCATATATATATATGTATATATGTATGTATGTATGAGACTATACATTCGCATAAGCATTTAAATTCGTATTTTCCTATCTTTCATTGGAAAACTGATGTCAGAAAAATTCTGAAACTTTTTGAAGTGGGCATTTGCAGTGAACTTGACATTGTATTTGTAAGTTAATTTTATTATTTCTGATAATATATGATTTGAATTTTCTGTTAAATCTTACTAGTTTTTTCACTAAAAAGTTAATAAATTGTGACAAATGAACATTTTATATGAGAGATATGAATTTACCTTTAAAAATTATCCTTTAGCAGTTCTGTATTAGTCAGGGATCTCCAGAGAAACAGAACCACCAAGATTACACACACACTCACATACACACATGCATGAGAGACAGAGAGAGACAGAGAGAGAGAGAGACAGAGAGAGAGAGAGACAGAGAGAGAGAGAGAGAGAGAGAGAGAGAGAGAGAGAGAGAGAGAAAGAGAGAGTCATGAGGGAGTGGAAAAGGGGATAGCTATTCAGTGAAATTAGGTCATATAATCGTGGACATGTGATGAGTCCAAACTGTCGCAGGGTAGATTGGCAGGCTGTGTAATCAGGGAACACTTATAGTTCAATCCCAGGAGGTGCGATGACTGAATTCTTTCTTAGTCCAGGAAGTTCAATCAGTCTTTGTTCTTAGACCTCCAACCGGTTGATTGGAGGCACTTCACCCATGTTATGGAGCACATTTTGCTTTACTCAAAGTCCACTGCTATAAATCCTAATCTCATCCAAAAACAAACCTTTACTGAAACAACTAGAATAATGTTTGACCAAATATGTAGGCACTGTGGCTCAGCCAAGTTGAGAGGAAAAAAGAATTTTGAGTATTTTCACCACAAAGAAAGAAATGGCAAATGTCCAAGGAGATAGATATACTTACTTTGACTTGAATATTACACTATGGAAACATGCATCAAAACACCACATGATGCTGCATACTAAGGTAAAATTTGATGTCTATTAAAACTATAAAAATAAAAATAGTACATATAAAAATAAATTCAACTATCATAATTATTAATAATTTTGCCAAAATTATTTACCTTATTTTCTTACAAAAGCTATTAGATTTATTTACCATTTGTATATTTAGTAAATAAATTATTATAATATTAAATTTATCTATAAGTAGATATATACAGTAGATTAAAAATACTGAAAACATGTAAGAGGTGAGCAAAAGTTAGTACATAAAATGTGACTTTTCAAAAAAGTCCAGAATGAAATGCAGTGCCAGGATATTTGTGATTTAGGAAGTGCATCTACTGTTGTAACGTTACAGATTCTAAGTATAAATGGTGATATAAAATTATTTCTAGCTATTTCTATGACCACTGCCAACACTGAATGTGGTGATGTAAACTCAGGAGCACTCTCTGACTTATAAATTCATTCCTTTTTTTTAATTTTAAGAAGTTGAAATTGTTTTTAGTTTTTTTTTTTTTTTTTTTTTTTTTTTTTTTTTTTTTTTTTTTTTTTTTTTTTTTTTTTTTTTTTTTTTTTTTTTTTTTTTTTTTTGAGCCCAGGACTACACATGGACCTGCTGACATTATTTTTCATAGAAGACTTAAGAAAACCAGCCTGGAGCTGTTCCATAGGTTGACTGTCATTTGATGACATTTCATCACGAAAGTATCCCAAAATGGGGCCTGAGAATGGTTAGTTGCCCTCAAGAGGGTAAAGTTTGCCCGTAATAGCTGCATATAAATAGTCAATTATATAGAAGAGTTGGTTGAAACGGATTCTTCCCAGGAGGAATAAACTTTGAGATGAGAAAAAGAACAATGCCTAGATATTCTTTGTGTAAGAAATTGAGAAGTGGCCCTCAAAGCAATATCGAGCTGACCTCCTGAGAGGTTACTTTTTGATATCAATTGCCTAAAATTTTAAATGTTAATGCCTGTGTCACATTTTGGGATTCCTTCGTCATGTAATGAATAGTTGCATCAGTGAAGAAAAAAGGTACATTGTATATTGTGGGGAAAATATGTTAATCTCCCTCCTTATGCTGGGTTTATATTTATTAATTTACTAATATATGCAAAGCACAATGCAAACAGTGTATGGGGGTTGTGGGCCCGTTCAAATCAGTCCTATGCAGGAAATTTGAATCATATTTTATCTAGGAATAAAAAAACTGGTCCTCTAGAACTGTAGTTCTTAAATTTCAGAGTCACTTAGAGGGATTATTCGAACATGTATCTTTACCCTACAAACAACATTTCTGATTCAGTAAGTCTGGTTTAGGGCCCAAAACTTGGAAGTTTAACAAGTTCCCTTGTGTCCTGATTCTAAAGTTTCTAAGAGTACACTTTGAGAACCTGGGCTGAAGATTGTATACATTCAGCATTGTGAACTATAGGCCTTGGGGAAGTCGCACCAAAGACAAGTAAGAAATTCTCTGTGTTCTAAAAAAGGTCTCTTATGATAGGGGAAATAACTACTTCAATTGTCAACTCAAGGCAGTGAATTATTATTATGGATGTCAGAAATAAACTTTTAACTTGAAAGTTTAGGTTTGTTCTTTCTCTTTTCTGAACAGTGATGCTCAAAGTAAAATCATAGTGCTACTTTTTATCCAATTTGACACTTAGTCATCTACAAATAGTAACTATTTAAAATATATTCCAAATATATATGAAAATATACACATATTTTATGTATTACATATGTATGTAAAATACATGCATAAATATAATATGACAGTTAATAATATGTGTCACCTTGACTGAGTGTTGTCCAGATATTTGATGAAACATTATTTCTGGGTATATCTGTGAGGGTATTTCCAGAAGATATTAGCCATTTGAATCAATAGACTAAGTTCAGGACCTGGAGAGAACAAAAAGGTGGAGGAAGGGAAAATTCTTGCTCTCTGCCTGAATGATTGAGGTGGGATATCATTCTTGTACTGCCCTAGGATTGGAACTTACACCATAAGCTCTCCTGGTTCCCAGGCCTTCAGATTTGGATCAGAACACTACACCACTGGCATTCCTGGGTCTCTAGCTTAGAGAAGGCAGATCATAATACTTCTCAGCCTCCATAAACTTGTGGGCCAATTTCTTGTAAGTGCCCTTATATGTCATACATATGTATGACATATTTATATAAGAATAATATAAACATATAAGCATAAAATCTCCCATTGATTTTTGAAACCATATATATGATATCTATATCTATATCTATATCTATATCTATATCTATGTCTATATCTATATCATCTATATCTGATAGCTTGAATTTCTTGAGAGAGAAGTTCAGGTATTACCTTTTCCTGTCACCAAGTAATATTGCCCAAAGAATAATCACAGGAAAACGATGACTTTTGCAGGAGTCATTTGTCATTTGAAAAAAAAAAAATCTCTAGGTAGCAGACATCCTAAATAAGTCTTGATTTCTTTAAACCAAAGAAAAATGCACAAACTGGCTAGTACAAATGAGAGGTAAACTATAAACATATATAGATAAAATTGCCTCCAGCCTAAGACCATGATAATCAAGTGCGATGTCTTTTGATAAACATCAGCATCATTTTGGAAATACATAGTCCTGAACCCAGCCTGAGATCTCCTAAATCTAAACCTGCATTTTACCATTATATGTAGGTGATTCATTTTAGCATCAAAATTTGGAAAAATTTCCCTGGAAATAATTTGCTAAAAAATAAATCTAGTCACTTCAATACAGAAGAAAGAACTTTGTAAGCATGATGTGAAGTACTTGTAGACTGGCAGACAGGCTGAGGAAATCAGGCTTAATAAGGTGTTACAACTGGGAGGCAGTGAAGAACTAAGCTGTTGACCAGTCTGACTTTGGTCATGCTGAGTTTTTCTTTTTGTGTAAAAGAAACCCATTAATTAAACAAGATTAGATTCTAGACAACATGGAGAAAAATCAATTAGAACACCTTGGAGAGTGAGAGAGAATTGGGGAAATTCATTATCAGACAATCTGAATTTCTTGAAAGAAGGTCAGGTATAACTTCTTCCTGTCACCAAGTAACAATGCCAAAAAATAATCACAGGGTAATGATGTCTTTTTCACAAGCCATTTGACATTTAAAAAAAAAAAAAACCACAGGTAGGGAACATTCTAAATAAGGCTTGATTTCTTTAAAGCAAAACAAAATGTGCAAACTGACTAGTACAAATGAAAGATAAACAAGTTTAGCATTCTGGTTTATTACTCGATTTGCCAATATTTCTTATGTTTTTATGAGTTTATAATAAACTTGGATTGTCCAGTAAGAGTAAATAGAAATAGGGTCATTTGCTGCATTGGAAATTTCAATTCAGACTAACTCTGTTTTATGGGTGCTAGGGAAATTACTTGATTGACTTTTTAAAGCTTCAGCAACACCAAGGATAGCCATCTATTCCAATCCTCCTTCCTCTCCTATACTCCTATACTCTCCTTTTTTCCTCCCTGAAGTTGAATAGATCTGTTTCAAATGTGTAAGTTATAACATGTCAATTCTCTGCTCAATGCCCTCTGAGGAAATCCCATCACACTATGAATAAAACCCATAATCCTTACTTTGCCTTTTAAGGTCATTATCTGGCCCATGGTTCTTGTTTCTATTACTCTTTATCTTGCTATTTCCTTCTTTCACCTGCTCTGTTTTCTTTGATTGACAACTATGCTGTTGTAGTCAGGGGTTACAGGGAGAACAACTACATACAGGACACAGAGTTTGTAATACTGTTTTATAATAATCACCCAAGTTAAACACAAGACGGTGCAGGAAAATCCTTCCACAGTACTAAGACCCAGGATAGCCGAGGGCCTGGATCCCACAGCAATATCATGCAAGGGTCCCACTAGAGACCCAAATGCATGAC